>JAIUZE010074522.1:3450-30623 GCA_022085475.1 Heliosperma pusillum | reverse complement strand
TCCGACTCACCCTTTACTTATACTCCCTCCTAATCCTTAACCTATTCCATTCTAACACGAAACACAAACCCAAACCCTTTCTTTCTTCTTCCTCACCATAAACCCCAAAAACCTTGCTTCCAATTTTGATCCATCTTTGAATCACCGTATCTCCTTCGTTTCTTATTGAAATTCACGTAAGTTCGTCTTATTCTTCCCCTCTTAGCTTCCTCTATCCGTATTGGTAATAAAATTACCGTCTTTCTCGCTTTTTAAATTATCCGTCTTTCTCAAGGTGAATGATATTCATCGTTTATTATCTAATTGTATGTAGGTGGAGACTAGGAAGGTTTAGAAACCGTTTAAAGACGCGAAAAGGTAACGGTGAAGGGTTACTCGCTATCATTTACGTGTTTTAATGTGTTTTCCATGTTAGAAACCGTATTTAGATTATGGTTAGTATGCTTAGGACTTGTGTTGTTGTTGTTGGTTGTTGTTAGTTGTTAATTGATATGAGAATTGATGAATTGTGATGATAGATGATACTTGTGTTATGCCTTAAGTGAAATTGTGGAGATTGTGTGACTCATACCTGCCCGAATAGGACGCAGGCTGCGTCGTGGTGACGCAGGCTGCGTCATACACTGCCGACAGAATTTTTTCTACGCTGACCCCTTTTCGTAAAATGATCATATCTCCTTCGTTACTTTCTTCTTTTGGGCGTGTAACATCTCGTTGGAACCGTAAGAGGATAAGCTATCACCTCGACTTGGAATTTCTGTATTTTCATGTCTAGAACTCTAGTTATGACCGTTTGAAGTGGACCCTTGTTTTCGTTGGTTTCCAAACAACGTTGTTTTGGAGAGGTATCTATGTTTTTATTCATTATCTTCATAAACTTGTTCTAATGCTTATGTATCATGTAATGGGGACTCATGTTCTCATAATTTAAACTTAATATGATTCCCTATTCTCATTTTTTTGACGTGTTTTTGGTATGTTCCCCACTTTTGAAGTCGTTTTTAACAAATGATACGGTTTTTGAGCACCTAATTTTGATTCTGTGTCTTTTACTCTCATTCCCTTGGCTACCTCCCACGTTCCGTACGGCTGGAATTTCGAACGGTAGGTATCCTACTGCTTAATTGGCCATGTGTTAGTGGGCAGACTCCGACGTTGTTTGGGAGGCGAACGCTATGCGTTGATCGACCCGGCCGTCAAATGGTGTGTACTTGCGAGGTGGTGTTATTTGCATGTAGTGTACCGCTTGTTATGTGGCTTGAGCTCTTTTCCGCCTCTTTCGTGAATTTTTGACCGAATTTGGGGTACTCGGCGTCTATGATTGACCGAATCTTGGATGCGAAACGTTTATCGCATGTCGAATTGGAACATGATTTATTCCGAGAGTCTGGCCAGGTTTAGACTAGGACCGTATTATTATCGTCGTCCTACTGGAGGAAATTAGTGGACATATACGAAATGTGATCGTGTATGCGTTCAGGGAAATGTCATCTCGTGGATGCCTGTTAATCATACTTGCCATGTACACGATGCTAGTGCGTTTCATTTACCGTGAGAGATGTCGTCTTTATGTTGTTGTACTTGAATGCGTGATTTCATGATTGATTATTCATGATCATTGCATGACTTGGCATGGTTGTTTGTCGAGTCTCAATCTTATCAAACTTATACCGCTAACGGTGAGATGCAAGCCCTAGTGAGCGTATTCGATTGCCTAGGAGTGTCTTCCCAGAGTCTTGAATAATATGATGGTTTCGGATTTGATTTCCTTATGATCTTATCATTTTATATTGAATTGCCTATCTATTCTTATTGTAACTCACATGTATATCTATATATGCATGATTTTACTTTTGTATTTCCTTATATGTACGTTTAAGGTGATATGGCTGGGAGAACCCGGAGTTACTCCCCACTGATTGTGACGTTCATGTTTTTCATGAATGAACAGGTTGCTTGCATGGATGGCTTTTTGCTTATGCTATTTTGGGTTCAGGTGTGAGCTAGCGGGCGTTGTCCTTAGAAGATTCACCTCTAGTCGTTAATTAGCTAGTTTGCTAAACACTTGTTCTTTGCTAACATTTTGAGAGACTCCGTCTCTTTGTTATTTTCCGCACTTAGTTCGTAATATTTTGACACTCCTCGTGTTATCTATCTTGCATGTATAAATGTTTTTAAAATACCGTATTTCCGCATTTTATTTCACATGCTTGTATGTTTTATATTTCCGCATTCGCGAGAGTTGTCACAATAATACTAATAACACTAATATTATTAACATACTAAAACTATTCAAACACTAATCAAAACCCCTAAACTAACAACACAAATCATGAAAATTATCAAAACTCTATTACTAACAACACTAACACAAATCAAATTTAACAATACTAACAAAATTAATACTAACAACACTAATAATATTAACATTACTACCACTAATCAAACCCCAATACTAACAACACTAATAAAAATTACAATCACTAACACTAATTCAAACTTCACCAAATCCTAACTAAATAACATCTAAACACCTAATAATCATTACAAATCTTTAAATAAACCTATCAAATAATCAAAAACTTATGAAAATCACAACATAAACAAGTAAACTTAACATTAATCTAAGAAATTGAAATTAAAATTAAAACTATAAACATACCTTCACAAACTAAAATAAATTGAGGAGTGATAGTTGAAGTGATAGTGGTGGTGGACGGATTCCGGCAAAGAGAAGGGGTCGGAGTGGTAGTAGAGGCGGTCGTCAGATTTAATGAAGGAAATCGTATTTTTTGTGTTTATTTTCGAAAGAGTAAAGTAAGAGAGAAGGGGCTGTTTTCGCGAAATCTGGTATATAACACAGATTGGCGACTGAATTTAAGCAGTCGCCAATTTGGCGACTGAAAGCAGTCGCCAATATGCTTTTCAGTCGCCAATTTGGCGACTAAATTCAGTCGCCCGAGTTTTTCATGTAAAATTTCCTAGAATGCTACAGTCGCCAATTTGGCGACCACTTTCAGTCGCCCGTGTCTTTTTTTAGTCGCCAATTTATCGACTAATTTAATCAGTCGCCTTTTAATAGTCGCCCGAAATGAGAATTCTTGTAGTGTACTTTGTTTTCGTTTCTTTTGACGATTCCTCGTATTTGGCATGTAAAAGTTTATAAAGCTCCTTATTTTCCGCACTTTCTATGCATACTTGTTTGTTTTATTCCGCGTTTATCATGGGTTTTCACACTTATTTTTGAATAATTTTAGGGAACATTAAATTCTAGTGGAAAGTGATGCTTCGAAAAGTTAGGCGGGAAAATTATGTGTTAGAGGTTTATATTTTATATATTACTATAAGTAGATTAAGACTTGTTGTGGTTTTAAATTTATGGGAATTCAAGTTCATTATTCTCCCTAAAATGTTTTCAAGCACTTAAAGATGTCTTTCACATAAATACATAAGAATAGGCGACTTTATGATTTTAATTTCTTGAACTCATTTCTTGGAATTTTTTTGGTCAATCGACCATATTGAGTTTATTCATTTTTTTTTACGTAAATTGCTAGAATTATGACTGACTGTGTGGATAAGATTTTGTTTAGATAGGCAAATGGTAGTGATAATTAAATTTTGCTTGTAGAGGTTAATTTCATGTAAGTTTAAGCGGTAGTGAGGCTTAGATTCTTTAGAGTTCAACCTGCATTGGTCTAAATAATATAGTTTTAGTTAAAGCATTTTTCTTATCTACTAGATAGTAAATTACGTTTATATCCCTAAGCGTTTCAAACAAAAGTGAAATTTCTTTTCCTTTCTTTTTCTTCTACTTTTTATATAAAATAAATTTGCTACCAAAACTCGGTACCATCGGATGGCGTTGTACACTTCCTAAAAAGCAGGCTCCTTATAAGGTCTCTTAAGATAAAAGTTAAGCTTTCTCATTTAAACTTGAAACAAATTTTAATAGACAAATAAGGAAAAAAATCTCTTATTTTATACTAGAATATACATTTTGTTGTTTTTATAATGATAGAGGCGCATCAATTTGGGTGCTCATATAATGTTTCTTGTGGCTCGTGGGCAGGAACTAAAGAACAGATTTTTATCTTCTTGTTTTTTATTTTTCTCTCTTCAAGTATTATTATTATTTATGTCATTATCAGACATTTTTAAGATCCCCTAGATTAGTTTTTAATTTTACATGCATATGTCCCCAAATTCTTTAAATTTTTTGTTTTAATGTATATAGACCCATTAACTTTGTTTTCTAGGTTCGGTATAATAGCATGTAAGTTTAAGGTTGATTTAACCATTCACTAGGTTAAATATATTTTAAAGCATCATTCAGTAAAACAACAGTCACAATTTAAAATGAGAAGGAATTGTACATCTGAAATTGTATTTGCCGCAACATGCACGCTTAAACTTCATACTGCTGCAAGGAATTGTAATGCTTAGCATTTATGAAGTTAAAATGTCCAATAAATCATAAGGGTCTTAGTTAATGTAGGTTGTTACTCAAATGTACTTCTCAAAGAATTCGAAGCATATAGTATTAGTTGTGTTGTAGAGATTCTTTAGTAAGGATAGAGAATAAAGAGTAATTGTGTCTTAAGGCCTAACTTAGGCGAAGTAACGAGTCATGTAAGGACTAAGGTGACTTTTGTGGGAAAATATCCGTATACTTCCCTTTAAATCATCCAGGATTACAATGAAATTATGATTATATGATTAATAGTCATAAACGAAAATGCATAATAAGCGAGAGATTAGAAATAACCTTTAGTCCTTGCTTTAATGGCCTAAGAACAATATCAAAATGATGATATCTCCTAATCGTAGCACCCAAGATAGAATGAGCAATGCCCTTGAGTTTGCTAGAATATTTTGTGAAAAGTTACTGTTAACTTTTTAATTTTGTGATGTGTAGAGATGGAGGCACAAGTGAGAATGAATTAGGGTTAGAATCAAAAAACTCAATTTTTCTCCCTCTACTCTTTTCTCACGGCTCAATTAGGGTTTTATGAGGAGATTTTTTTCTCCTCAAAATAACTACCCATTGACCGAAAATTCCAGAGTGAATCTGAACTTTATTTTGGTTAAATTCGCTTTAATATATAATGTGTATTATTATTATAAATGTCATTTGTGTTGTCATGTATTAATATGTCCATACAACATTTTGTAGTCGATACATTAATACCGGTCTGACAACATCTAATATGACAATCGTATAATATATACGTTAATTATAATTATCCGTATAATTATAATTTACTAATTCAATATAACATTTTATATTCAATTACGAATTAACCTTTTAATTCGCATAAGCTTACATTATATATATGCTAATTAAATACAACAGTTTATATTTAATTACGAATTACTTTTAATTCGTCTCAGCTTATATTATTTAATCGTTATTAAATAATCGTCTCATCATCACATTGACTAACCTTTTAGTCAAGTACACTGACTAACCTTTTAGTCATATAATAGGGCATCAATATGATTATTTTCTCAAATAATCACATCTCTCAAACACATCCTTTAGGTGTGACTTTTAGGGACCAGTTGATCACCGCCATCTGTATGACAATAACGTCAAACTTATCTAGCAAGCCAACCGTTATTGATAAACGTTAATCAACTGATTATTATACAAAGTATACCCTGTGAACCTACAGAGATTTATTTATGTTATTGCACTAACTGTGGAGGACACTGGCTCCAACAATCTCCCACTTGTCCGTACAGGTGTATCTGCGATAACCGATTCTCATATCCATAATAAATTTCTCCCACTCAATGTAAACCAATTTGCAAAGTCCGTATTCACAAATGTCGTAGTTTACAAGTGATCAGTATCAAGAGTGGTTTCCCCGACTAGAGAGTAACTTAACTGATAAACGAATCTTTATTCGAGCATGGCCATGCATTTCAGTTACAGCTCCTCGAGTGACCCTGAGAAATAACATAACCTGATAAAGGTTGGATATTTTCGTCAACTCGAATCTTGCAGATACAAGCGCAATATGAAATGACCCAGTAAAAATCTACTTAGCCTCCTGTTACGGTCGACCATGAGAAAGAAACCAAACTCACCCAAACCCTGCCTTAATCTCAAGAGACAGTCGATAGTCAAAAGAATCGACTCTAGGAACACTATGGACGTCCTATCCAAGACCTGGCACCTAATGTTCTGAAACATTTAGAACTCCATAACGTTGTCACAAAATTGTCCTGCGAGGTATCATTATAACTCGCATATGTGATCGATCAGTCAACTGTTTGACTTATAGCTCGTTGAACCCACCATCAATCGACTTCACAGAATAATTGCCAGAGTTATCAGCTCATGTAGGCGATTACGAACCAAAACAAATATAATGTAATTCAGTTCACTTTGTGGTGTGTTCAATGTTGTCAGTACAACCCACATGAAAAACAAAATATAAAACAATACGATGATTTCATAGATAGTTTTATGAAAAAGATACAGGTGTCTAATCCATATAAAACAACTAATACAACTCAGGAACACGTTTGATTCCCATGGAAATAACGTGCCCTTCATGCTTAGCATATCTCAATGGTTTAGTGAGAGGATCTGCGACGTTATCATCCGTAACAATCTTGTCTATCACTATCTCCCTTTGCTCCACGTAATCTCGGATCATGTGAGCCTTCCGTTGTACATGCCTAGACTTGTTGCTGGACTTAGGCTCCTTAGCCTGGAAGAAGGCACCACTATTATCACAATAGATGGTGATCGGGTAATCCGAACTAGGAACTACAATTAGTCCCTGTAAGAACTGACGCATCCATATAGCTTCCTTCGCAGCCTCTGAAGCAGCATAGTACTCTGATGCGTGTATTTTATATAGACTTTCTAGTCCATTTATGCACGCATTTCTATGTCATTTAGGTGATATTATATCGCCATATGCCCCTATTTGGCTACTTTGTACTTTCATTACTATTTTGTAGGTACAAGCTGCGTAGTAGCGGAAACCGAGCCAAAACAGTCCACTTTGCATGCATTTAGGAGAATGGAAGGAACGGAACAGAAGCTCTTGCATGGGAAAGCGTGAAACCGCTCGCAATCAAGTCCAAAGCCATGTCCAACACTGCACGATAGGCCAAAAGACCTCGATCGATTATATATTTGGTCGATCGAGGAGCGTTGAAGAGAAAAGACCTCGATCGAGCTGTCCTGTGCTCGATCGAGTGGTAGCCGCTGAAAAGTTGCTCGATCGAGTAGAATTGTTACTCGATCGAGTGATTTTCTCCAATAAAGTCCTCGATCGAGTGGTATTTTCCCTCGATCGAGTAGAATCTATCATGGGCCTTAAGTCCGTAGCTTAATTAGGGTTTAAGAGTCGTGTTTTGCATTATATAAACTCTTATTCGTCGTCAGTTTCTATTATTCAGATTCAGAATCATTAGGATTCAGAACCCTTAGGGTTCGGAATCATTAGCATTAATCTTCCATTAGTTTCTGAACTTTATCTTTGGTTTGCACTCGGGTTTATCGACGTAGGATTTGTTCTTTACACCGGATTTGCTAAGATTGTAAACTCCTTTCCTTCTTCTTTTCTCTCTTTACTTCTTAACCTTTAGTCTTAATTACTATTTACTCTTCTTGATTACTGCGTTGTTATTTTTCATGCTTGTTGATTACGATTCTATTATGTCTATCGTCATATGTTTAATCGTCTTAGTTAGCATCGTTAATAACATGAATAGCTAATTCTCTTGTATGTTGGGATGAGGGAAACTGTAGTAGAGGCATGTTAGGATAGACTATTTTAGTTCGTCTTGAATATGAGAATCAGTCTAAGCAATTTAATTGAGGTTTAGTCGAATGAGTGCACGCAGGAGACTAGGCTAGGTAGTTAACCCCGACCTGGATCGAGAGATTGGAAGGGAAGGCTTGCTTAGAATTGATAGGTGACTCCTAAGAGGACGAGAGTTAATTAGGAAAATCCCTAGGGCGGTTTGAGACCGAGAGGAGAAAACCATTGCTCTTCTCATTGATAGATTGACTGACTTAGTTGACCCGTAGATGCTGATACTGCAGTAGACCGAATCCTAGCATATTCTCTCTATATCTGATTTATTGCATATCTTTTTCTATCTTTATTTTCTCTTCCTTTAATCTTATTTATTTTAGTTTAAAACCAATTTTCAACCCCCCAGATTGTTACTTGCAGATTTAGATTTCAGTTAATTAGTTTCCTCCCTGTGGAGATCGACCCTACTTCCGCTATCTTCTTAGTTAGTTGACTTAGGTTTTATTTTTGGTGTATAACGACCACATCAAAATTTGGCGCCGTTGCCGGGGAGGCAATTTATTTTTTCTGTTATTTATTTCTATCTCGTCTTAAGGAATTTCTAATTCCTTAAGACTGATCTTATCTTTCTCTCTATAGTTGTGTATGCGCAGGTAGAGAGGGATAAGTAAGACTGTTCAGGAGGAAGACTTGAGTACTCCTGATTCCGTCTTCGACTGTTGAGATTACCGTACCTGCGAAGATGAAAGAATTTCACACATGTTCAAGTAATTCAGAAGTGGAGCTAGACTCCCAGAAAAGACCGTATGTGTGGAAGAAGAAGTCGGAAATTACCACCGCTGAGGGTACTTCCGCAAGTCAAAGGCCTGACGGTGGCCTTGTCACGAAACTATTTGGTTACTAGCCGGGTTTGCAACCCCGTGCAATTTGTAAAAACAATTTATCGCGTTTTCATTAGACAATTAGACTATTACGTGATAATCCGTAGCTTAGATAAACAATTTACTTTTCCTGCTAGACTTTCTTTTGGTACTTTTCTGGGTATCGGTTGGCATTGTTTTTGCAGGAGAAAGAAGCGGAAAACAATTGCTCAAAGTCGAAGCTTGTGCTGCCAAGAGACTACTCGATCGAGTAGCATTTCTACTCGATCGAGCGGTCATGACTGAAAAAGCTCTCGATCGAGTGATCTGGCCTGAAAAACTACTCGATCGAGTAGCATTTCTACTCGATCGACCCCCACTTTGATGCTGGTTTGGGGAAGCTTTGTTTTGTGAGTTGTTTCCGTTCCCTTTTGTTTTTTCCATTCTTCATATATATTTCATTTGTAACACCCGGAAATGTACCCTATTTTTTATAGTGAAAATATTTTACGGATACTTTTCAGTGAAATATAGTTTTAATCGTAAATTTAATTTTCCGAGTCGAATCTAGAATTTCCGAGTTCGTATTTGGAATTTCCGCGAGATTCCATGAGAATCCCGTCTTAAGGCGAGTTTGACTTTTGTTGACTTTTTCCTCATACATACTCATACGCCCTTATCCTATTTCTCATTCACACAAACACAAATTCAACCTTACTTCTTCCTTAAGCAAAACCAAACCCTTGCCTCCTTAATCTTTCCGATCTTAAAATCATCGTAGCTCATTCGTTCTTTACTTAAATTCACGTAAGTTCGTCTCATTCTTCCCCTCTTACCTTCCTCTATCCGTACTCATATTAAAATTACCGTCTTTCTCGTTTTTTAAATTATCCGTCTTTCTCAAGGTGAATGATATTCATCTTTTATTATCTAATTGTATGTAGGTGGAGATTAGGAAGGTTTAGAATCGATTAAAGACGCGTAAAGGTAACGGTGAAGGGTTACTCGATATCATTTACGTGTTTTATATGATTTCTATGTTAGAATTCGTATTTAGAATATGATTAGTAAGCTTAGGAATTGAGTTATTGATGATGATTGTTGTTAGTTGATGATTGTTGATGATGATTATTGATTGTTGATAGTTGATAGAAGTTAAATATGAGAATTGAAAATGATTGAACTTGTGTATGTTGTTCTCGGGTAGGATGTTGTCCTGGCCGAAGTACCGGCTGCCGGTCCAGTGGCCGGCTGGGAATTCACTGCACCGACCCTTTTTCGTAGAATGATCATATCTCCTTCGTTACTTGCTTTGTTTTGGGCTTGTGACCTATCGTTGGAACCGTAAGAGGATAAGCTATCACCTCGACTTGGAATTTCTGCATTTGCATATCTAGAACTCTAGTTATGACCATTTTAAGTGGACCCTTGTTTTAGTTAGTTTCCAAACTTGTTTTTTGTGTGTAGTTGTGCTCCGAGCCGGGGTACCGGCCGCCGGCCTCCAGACCGGCCTGGAACACGGCTGTGTTTTTCTCATAAAATCTCTAAAACTCGTAATTTATAATAGTTCGCATGATTCGTTTATCGTATAATTTTACGTAGTGACTTATAATATTCATGTTTTGGATAAATGATATTTCATTCGCTTGTATCACATGTTTTGTGACGGTTTTTGCTATGTCCCACTTTGAGTCGGTTTTTACAAATGATACGGTTTGAGCACTATTTTGTCTTGTGCTTTGTACTCTCATTCCCTTGGCTACCTTCCCGTTTGTAAGGCTGGAATGTCGGAACGGATAGGTATCCTACTGCTTAAATGCATGTGTTAGTGGGCATACGACGACGTTGTTGGGAGTTGAACGCTATGCGTTGATCGACCCGGCCGTCAAATTTTGTGTACTTGCGAGGTTGTGTTATTTGCATGTAGCGTACCGCATGTTATGAGGCTTGACCTCTTTTCCGCCTCTTTCGTGAATGTCGACCGAATTTAGGGTACTCGGCGTCTATGATTGACCGAGTCTTGATGCGAAACGTTTATCGCATGTCGAATCGGAACACGTTATTCCGAGAGTCTGGCCAGGTTTAGACTAGGACCGTATTATTATCGTCGTCCTACCGGAGGAAATTAGTGCACATATACGAAATGTGATCGTGTATGCGTTCAGGGAAATGTTTATCCCGTGGATGCCTGTTAATCATACTTGCCATGTACACGATGCTAGTGCGTTTCATTTACCGTGAGAGATGTCGTCCTTGTGTCGTCGTTCTTTAAATGCGTGATTTCATGATATTATTCATGGTCATTGCATGATTGGACACCGTCAATGTCTTGGTTCGTGAATGGATGATAATATGTTTGATTTACTGTGATCATCGCATGACTTGACTTGGTTTGTCTGTTGAGTCTCAATCTTATCAATCTTATACCGCTAACGGTGAGATGTAAGCCCTAGTGCTCTAGTCGTTGCCTAAGAGTGTCTTCCCCGAGTCTTTGAATAACATGATGGTTTCGGATTTGATTTCCACATGATCTTATCATTATATATTGAATTGCCTATTTATCCTTATCGTATCTCACATGTATATTCATATATGCATGATTTTATTTTTGTATTTCCTTCTATGTACGTTTGATGTGATATGGCTGGGAGAACCCGGAGTTACTCCCCACTGACTGTGGCGTTCATGTTTTTCATGAATGAACAGGTTGCTTGCATGGATGACTTTTTGGCTATGATATTTTGGGGTTCGGGTGTGAGCTAGCGGGCATTGTCCCTGGATGAAACACCTCTAGACGTTGTTTAGCTAGTTGCTAATTACTTTGTCTTTTGTTAACACTTTGAGAGACTACGTCTCTTGTGGTATTTTTATTTAGTTTGTAATATTTTGACACTCCTCGTATTTTTCTATCTTGCATGTATAAAGGTTTTTAAAATACCGTATTTTCCGCTATATAATTCACATGCTTGTATGTTTTATATTTCCGCATTCGCGAGGGTTGTCACAATATATATATATATATAATGGGTCATCTCATAGTTGGTTAACACAATCTACAACTAATTGTAATTACGATCAACCAATTATGCTTATCTCAAATGTTTCATAAACATTTAGCATTCTTACTAATATAACGATTATATCATCAAATTGAATCTTATTTAATCATATTACAATAAGACATGGTTCTCACTTATAATATAAACTTGTTGAGTTCAAGGAATTAATTAATCTGTATATATATACAATTAATTAACGTTCATGATTAGGGAATCGTCCTTTCGGTGTGACCTCAAGGGATTAACTGATCACCACCGTCATACGACAGTTATGTCAAACTCTAGTAAGCCAATCATTACCGATTAATGTAGAACAATTGACTATAATGTTAATCATCCATTTGTATTCTTGTTAATGAGATTTAATTAAGTGATCGCACCATTGTTGAGGACACTTACTCCAACAATCTTGACCTTTTGAGACAAACCCAAAAGGTTGATCCATATAGACCTATTCCTCAAGCGTCCCATTGAGGAAAGCAGTCTTTACATCCATTTGGAACAACTCCAAGTCCAAATGGGCAACTAGGGCTAGCAAGAGGCGAATAGAGGCAAGTCTCACAACAGGAGAAAATGTCTATGAAGGTTATACCCTCAATTTAGGTAAAATCTTTCGCCACTAATTGGGTCTTGAACTTATCAATTGACTCATCCGCTTTACGTTTGACTATGAAAACCCATTTGTTCCCAATTGACTTACGTTTAGGCGGAAGGTCAACAAGTTTCCAAACTCCATTCCTTGTCATAGAGTAGTCCATCTCGTCCTTCATAGCATCCATCCACTCTTGACTGTTTGGTGAATCCATAGCTTCTTTAAAATATGTAGGCTCATCGATCTCTGTAATAGCGCAAAGGAATACTCGCTCTTCGATTTCAAAATATCGTCGAGCAACTCTCCCTCTTTCACTCTTACGTTCCACACCACTAAGTGAAGAGTCTCTCCCACTACCTTCTAAAGAAATGGGATCTTGAACATGAGAACTAATCTCTTGTTCTACACTTGAGGGTTGAGGACTAACCTCAAATTCAAGTGGGTTTTCACTAATAGGCAAATTCTCATCTTCTTGAATTATAAGACTATTCCCATCATTCACACCATTAGACGGGATTTCGCCATCTCTAGTGACATCGAGAGTTCTAAATTCCCCATCTTCACATAGAGATGGTTGTTGTAACTCTTACAACTCAAGATCTTTCTTAATTTCACCAATACCTTGGAACTTATCCTCAAGAAAAACAACATTATGAGAATCAATCTCAGTCATTCCACCATAAGGGTGCTTACCATACATCACATATCCTTTCGAATGCTCGGGATATCTAATGAACACCATTTTGGTTGCTCTTGGACCAAGCTTGCCATGTTTATGGTTCGGATTATGCACATAGCCCGCTGAACCCCACAGACGTAAATGATCCAAAGAGGGGTACACTTTTACTTGTCACACGATTGAGAATGTAAGCCGCCATATGCAACGCATCTCCCCAATAACTAATTGGTAGGTTGGCTTGAGCCATCATCGACCTAACCATGTCAAGTAAGATACGATTCCTTATTTCCGCAACACCATTTTTTTGTGGAGTATGAGGGATCGTAAATTGTCTACGTATACCCTTTTCCTCACAATACCCTTTGAACATATGAGAAAGATAATCCCGGCCACGATCAGTTCGAAGAGTCTTAACTTTCCGATCCAATTGGTTCTCAACTTCCGCTACAAAACGCTTGAACGTATCAAGTGGTTCATAAAGACGAGATAACAAATACAAATAACCAAAACGTGTATAGTCATCAATGAAAGTGAGGAAATATATAGCACAATGACGAGCCCTTACATTTAAAGGCCCACAAATGTCTGAATGGATTAGCTCTAAAGGACATAAACCTCTTGAAGCCTTACTAAAAGGATTCTTTCTTGCTTTACCAGCTAGACAAGGCTCACATATGGGCAACTTAACCCTAGTAAGCCGGTCTAAAAGACCATCTTTAGCTAGTCTATTCATTCTTTCTTGGCCAATATGACCAAGTCTAGCATGCCATTTAACAGAATCAGAATCACCATCGTAATGAGAAACAAAAGCATAAGATGAATTATCATGAAAATCATCCAAGTCAAGTACAAAGAAACCATTTTTCAAAATACCACGGCCAAACAAATCGCCATGATACAAGATATCCAAACTAGTATCTTTAAAATTAAAAACAAAACCTAATTTCAATAAACTAATTACTGAAACTAAGCAACAGCGCATAGAGGGCATCATGTAGAAGCATTGTATTGCCTCCACGAATCTTTATTTGATAGGTTCCAGATCCAAGGACAGCATCCTCACTGCCGTTCCTAAGCATGACGGTTTGTGAACCCACGGGAAAACGATGATAGTCCACAAAACCATCATGATCACGAACTATGTGCTTGCCCGCCCCCGTATCTAAAATCCAATAAAGAAGAGAATTAGCAACTAATGCATGGGAACATACAAGCAAATCATGATCATTAGAGGATAAAAGTACCTTCTTTGGCTCAGGAAAATTTTGAGCAAAGTGACCTTTCTTCTCACAATTATAGCACTTCACACGTGCTAAATTGACCCTTTTAATAGGCTCTTTTGCCTTTTGTTGCTTTTGAACTCCATCTTGTGGTCCATTTGGCTTTGTATGGCATCTCCCTTTTTGACCCCTCTTACCCTCGTTGTTTTTAAACTTATTATGAACAGCAAGTGTAGCAGCCGGAGTAGGTGGTTTGAACGCCGTTTGACGTTCCACCTCCATTTCCACATGTTTGGCAAGTTCATTGAAAGTCTTGAGATTTTCACTGTGAGACATGAGGAGCTTAAAATTCTTCCTCTCCTCAGTATCAGAAGGAAGAGAGCGAAGCACATTCACCACTTTCTCCTCATCGGGCACATCTCGCCCAATGGCTTTCAAATCACGTATCATGGCACTCATGACACATAAGTGTTCAGTCACATTGTGTTTAGGATCAATCAAATAATCCATCCACTTCAGGTTCAAAGGACAGAGCCTTGTGGCCAAGGTTTGACCAAACGCGGTCTTAAGCTTATCACACATGTCCTTAGCAGTAGGACACGTTTCAAACTCACCAATCAAATCATTGTGCATATAAAACAACATAGTAAAGTGTGTAGAACGATCCTTTTTTAACCATTCATCATAGAGTTTCAAGTTTTCATTATATTTAGCCATATCCTCAGGTTTCTCAAGTTCCTGAGGCTTAGCCACAGTAGTAGTCAAAACTTCAAGTACCTCACATTTATTAAGAAGATACTGAATCTTCCTACGCCAGATGTCATAGTTAGTACCATCTAGCTTTTTAGTTGTGGTCAAATCACCAATCATATTTTTAGCCATCTACAAGTATATATTAACAAAATGTACATAAGGCACGGTCAAAAAAATTAAACTACCCTATTTATCATTTATATCACAAGTTCGAAAATTTCGCCAAGATCATAATCATCACACAATAACATAAATAATAAAACTCTTTAACATTTAATCTTTCCTCATAAAATTATTACGAAACAAATTTGTATATCATAGATTTAAGCCAAACAAATTAGCGTTATGTATAATGTCACTTAGACGTAAATTATAATATGTAAAACAAATTTACATAATCATGTAATGATACACCACATGTATCTAAATTAAAATATGAAACAAAAAAATCACTCATACATTTGATAAGTCACCTCAGTACATACCATCCACACTAGAATACATGGTGATGCATATTCATACAAGGACTTACCCATTACAATCACACATCATAATTTTTTTTATTCACCATAAAATATAATAAAGAAAGTAACAAGTGTCCTCACAACTTGACACACATACATAAAAGTCAATGTTATAAAGGAAACCATAACCACTTACTCGTAATCAAATATCAATATTTTCTGGCAAAAGAAAAAGCAAAAAGAAATCACCATTCCCAAAAACGAAAAAACAATTGAAAAAGAGGAACACATCCCTTCCTCATCATAAACTTACTTTATACAAACCCATAAAGAAATACATCAGACCCACACAAAAGGATCTGAACAAAAAACACCAAAAAGAATCAATGAACTCCTCTCCTCTTCACTGGAATATGAATAACACATCTTCATTCCACAGAAACAAATTTCGCCCAAAAACTTCAAATTGCAAGTGTTTTACACATAAACAAATTTAACGCAACACCACCATTTCTCAGATCGGCGCCGAACCTCTCAAATGAGCCGCCTGACGTCCTCAACGCGCCATGGCCGGTGTCGGCACGTGACACACACGCGCCTCTTGCTCGACCTCAGATGGTGGTTCGTGACACACACGAAGTCCGGTTCTTAATAGCGTATATGCGACGGTCACGAAGACCGAAGACGAAAACGGGTAAGAATTTAATATTCTAATTGATGATGAAAGTCGGGGGAAACAGGTGTAATATAACATATATAAACAATTATCTCTTTTAGTCCGAGTTCAGTTTTTATTTCACACAAAAAGAAACAATCTCAGACAAACATTCTTAAAACAACATATATTATGCTATAAATAACTTCGGGACAGAAGCCGACATGTTCGGCTCTGATAGCACTATTGGAAAAACGTACCTCAATAGCGGAATGGTACGGAAGTTCGACGTTCTGTCCACGAAAACCCGAAACCGATGGCTACTAGAGTCACCGGAAGTAGTTCACACCCCAAATTCCAAAAGCTCTAATAATGGTGACTTTGTTGTGATTGTATGTTACTATTTTGTGTAGTTGTGGTGTGTGTCTAATTCAGACAAAATTATCTCAATTTATAGGAACCAAAATAGCAGTTACAAGGAGGTGAATAATGGGAAAATAATTACCATTAAAACTGATTTAATGGGTCATTATCTCACCTTAATTCAGTCATAACAAGGCTCCTTGAGATACCTTGTAACAGCCAGAATAAAGTGGCCGTTCAAATTAAAATACTACGACTACTCTAAGTCAAGAACGCTTAACTTTTGAGTTCTTTTGCATTGATAACCAAATAGAAAGTGCACTTTAATTTGTTATTATGAGTAATACTTTCAATCCCTTTAAGCACTAATAATATTTTAAGCATATCAATGGATCTCTTCATGGGCACCCCACGCATGGAGTATTACAATTATCATCACAATAACCAACAAGTAATCAACATATAATTGTACTGAGTAGGAAAACCCTACCTCAAAAGCAATCCGCAAGGTATGACAAATGCATGCAAGACTAGATTCGATCCTCTACAAAATTTCTCTTAACAATCATACAATAAGCTCCAATCAATAACTACTCGTAGTTATTATAATCCCAACCCTAAATCAGATTAGGGTTCCACAATTCTACCCAAAAGACAACAAAAATTAAGTTAGAGATTAAATACTTACGATAGATCGACGCACAAATAACCACGAACTAGAACAAGGACGATCTTCAAGCTTGGCAATGTGATTAAGATGGTTAGGGGGGATTAGGAAATATTTTAGGGTTAAAAGAGTGTTTAAAACTGACGGATTATATTTATAACCTCTTAATCATCTTAATCTGAAGTCGCTCGAAACACCTGATATACCAATGCACTTGGTATAGTGCACAAGGACACTCCGCCGAGTACACTACACTCGGTCGAGTACAATCTACCCTTGACCGAGTGCCACACACCACGTACTTGGCCGAGTACACCCTACTCAACCGAGTATCAAGGCAGCAAAATACGGTGTATTACAAAGGCATTTTGGTCGATGGGGGTGTTACATTTAAATTTGAAACCTTTAAAGGTAAAACCGCGAATGACACTAAATCATAAAACCAAAACATAGGTAAGAAATTAATTATATAAAAATGTAATTTAAATAAACGCAACCGGTTGATTCGTGAAATATGAATTCCACAGTCAGTAAGGAGTAATTCAGGGTAATCCCAGCCGCATCACAAGAAAAAAAAGGGCAATTATAACATTTGAGAATAAATCAAACACATATATACCATTATGAATCAAATGAGAGATATTAAACAATAACAACGTGAGCATGCGAGAACTATTAGAGATATAGCAATGATAGAATTGAATTAAGGAAATGACACGCCTTGGTAATCATATATATATAGGTGCTAGATGGCGTGCATCTCACCACTAGCAACCATATAATCGAAGAGGCTAGAGACGGGGAAAATCAATAAGATAAAAGTCATCCAAACAATTCAATTACACTTCCTATTCACATACAACCAACATATCATCATACTTGTCATTCATGTGAACCAAACATACTCTCACGGTAAATGAAATGCACTAACATCAGTACATTGCAAGACAAGACAAAAAAATTTTACGGGATAAATGTTTTATGAACCATATGTGATAAACATATTTGCATACTCAAGATTCTAATCCCACATGTAAGACAAAGATCATAATACCGTCCTAGTTTAAACCTGTCCAGACTCTTGGGATGAACATTTCCTTATTTGACATGTGATAAACATATCGCATTCAAGACTCGATCGACTCAATCGAAGCCGAGTACCCCAAATTCGGCATAACGACACGAAAGAGGCGGAAGAGATCATGCACCCAAATCTGGCTTTATTGGCATAGAACGAGGGGGGGTCTTTAGGCAAGAAAGTACGCTACATGAAATGACACCACCTCGCACGAATATAACATTTGACAGTCGGGTCGATCAACGCTATACGTTCACATTCCAACAACATCGTCATATTCACACTAGCATATGCAACAAGTACATGTGAATGTACCCTCATTGCTTGACACCAATTTTGACAAGTATAAAGGTAAAAACGAGGAATGAGAGTTTACCTCCTTCCCACAAACATGACTCAACGGAAGACTCAAGGTATTCATGACACATATAAGGAAAACATCTCAATCCATAAATAAAAATGTGAATGAGACATAATGTAGATGTTCGAATGATAAATATGAGTGAATACATAATACTTAAGCATTATACAAACTTTAAGAAGCATAATCCATAAGACACATAAATCTCATCCCAAAACAACATGCTTGGAGTTCATCTAAAACAAGTGTCAATTTTGAACGGTTCTAACTAGAGTTTTAGACATCAAAGTCCAACCATTCCAACTGGAGGAGGTAGCTAATCGTCTTACGGTTACATAGGTAGGTCACGCGCCTAAACCAAGGAAGAACCAAAGGGGATTTGTCCATTTTACGAAAAAAGGTCGGTGCAGGAAAACTTCGGGATGTCCCGAGCGAGGTAGGGGTTACCCTAGCGGGATATGTCCTTCCCAAGCGGGACGAAGGTAGAAAAGGTCTTTGTCTACTTTCCCGAGCGTGACGACTTGGTCTCGTGTAGGACAGCTCCTTTCCCGAGCGACACGAATGTTTCTCGATCTGGACGAAGGTTTTTCGAGGAAGGAAATGAACCTGCCAGCCTTCCCGAAGGGGACGGGTATGTCCTGGTCAGGAAAATTCATTTCTCGAGTGAGACAAGCTTATCTCGAGCGAGAGATGCCCAAACTTAGCATGTTCTTCTAAAAGTCGGTTTACACAAAAGATTCACCATAACGACATCCAAAACCCACATGTACTAACACAAGCCTAGGATTTCCATCAAGGGAACTAAGCATACTTGAATTGATGATTAAAACCGTATAATGTTAAACATAAACATGGTTTTTAACTTCAAATTGACAAATTAATCAACATATGACCAACATTTAACAACCCACAACTAACTTATTCAACATCCATTAATCATAATTTCAAGTCAAGAACACTCAAAGATCATATCTTTAACATGTTAATCAACTCTAGAACACATAAATGAAAAAACAAAGTGATGTATTGTAACTCGTCTACGTTACCTCGAATCTTCTAAAACTGTCTTGTACACATAAATATTAAAACAAAACGATTAGAAAGACATCATCTTTAAAATATGATATTTTAGAAATTAAAACAAACATAATATATACTTACATCAAAAGAAAGGAAACGAAGAGGGAAGAACGAGAATGCAAGAATCGTCGAAATCGGACAAAGAACGAAGAAACTATACTCCTCTTAAGAGGAGATCTAGAATATGGGTAAAATATGGTTTTTTATAAAATTGGAGAAAGGTACGTAAGACCAGGAATGGCGAGACTACACTAATTAAAGAAATGTGGTCTAACCATGATGTGGAGGAGGCGACGTGGGAGCCAGAAGAGGCAATGAAAGAACGCTATCCCAATCTCTTTGATCATGTATGTTTGGTTAGGGGACGTAAATTTGTTCTTTAAAGATGGGTAATCGATGACCGCATATGTATTTTGAGGCATTTAGATCATTATTTAGTTCGTTTTGGTAAAACTAGTGGAGTTATTATTCATATTTGGTCATGTTTTTGTATTGGTTGGTGTGAACATGGGTGTGAGTTTTGGAAAAGTTGTATATGACATAGTTGTGCAGGTATGTTAGGCGTAAACTTCGAGGACGACGTTCGTTTTTAACGAGGGAAGACTGTAATACTATGTATTCTAATAACTGGGTACTCGGTCGAGTGGATCATACTAGACAAAGTATTTTGAGTGTGTGTCTCTATAAAACCCCCCATTTACCAAGGAGCCTTCAGTAAGACCTTCCCGTGTAAATAAAGGCGCTACCATCTCGGTTGCGCGAGGGAGTAAACATCATACGACAATAACGAAACATATTTCTATACATAACATACTTTAGTCTTTATTACATAGTTATACAACCATGAATAAATACAATAAACTCGTATTGTGAACTCTAGAGTCAACAGCAGTAACGTGGCATGCATCGACTCGTCGCATCCAAGCCATCCTACCTATCAAGAACATAACATGTATCAATATGCTCCTCAACCCCCAATGGATCATTGCAGTTACAACAACAACAGGGGTCAGTAAAAATATGTCGACTAATGAACAAGACAGTCAAAGTCATCATACAGAGAAAGAGATACCGGAGGGCCATCCCTGATCAGCAAAAATCACTAATTGACCCTAGACCGCAGTCATAGGCGTCGAAATCCCCTCACACCGCAGCAAGAGTACCCGAAATATTATTGTGCACATCCCCCTCGTAACGAGAGAACTACGAGAGGCGAACTCGGGCTTTGAAGCCGTCTCCCGACGGATCACCAACATAGTAACCATAGTAACAACCCAAACTCCAATCCCAAACTCCATCACCATCATCATCAATCAACAAAATAACATATACAATACAATACATCTCATCACATCACATCAATTAGAATAACAGTACTGAGTAGGGAAACCCTACCTTTAGCGTTCCTGCACACAACCATCATCTGACACACACACACAGGTACACGCACACATAACATCTCCTATTTTGAATCTAAAATAACAACACAATTCCTATCACAACTACGGTCACTACAGGCAATAATAACTATTAGGAAGGTACATACATGATCAGGCTTGTTGCCTTCTTTAGCGAGGCGGTTGCACTCGCCGCTAGGCTCCCGTGGCGGTTCTCAATGTGATAGTCTCATAGAGTGGTTAGGTTTTGGGAAAGATTAAGAAATGTTTAGGTTTACAGAGGGAAAGGAGGGTTTTGTAAAAATAATGATTAAAGTCGCAGCCTCTCAAAATATAAACTAACGCGGTCTGACTCTGCCACACTCGACCAAGTAAAAGGGACACTCTGTCAATTAAGCTTCACTCGGTGAATGTCATCAGCACTCGACCGAGTACATTCTACTAGGTCGAGTACCCTCCCATGAAGAGTACAAGGTCTCCCAATGCTATCCTATGGATAGTCTTATAAGGTCAGCTCGTTAAGGTCAAGGGTTTGTCAAAGGTCTCTAAATTATCGAGTATTGCAGTCTTCCCCCCTTAAAAGGAACTTTGTCCTCGACGTTCGCCCAATCCTACAACAATCACACACTACCCAAGACACAGAAAGTTTCACCTTTTCACCACTGATGAGTCCATTTTATATATAGTTTAACTCCCTATTTTAGCTCGGTTTATTTGATTATTGCACTTCTATTAATGTGTTTATGAGCTAATTTTGTGTTCTAGTTGTTTTCATTGCATTTTGTAGGAAATGAAGCATTCGGTAGCTTTGTCCCGACAAATTAGCATTCATCCAAGTTCACGAGGCTAATAAGAGCAATTCTTGATCATGCAAAGGTGTTCCGAGAAGCATAGGGGCGTTTCGGGAAGAAATTGGAAATCCCGAGCATGAAGAAACCAACGTTGATTGGTGTAAAAATAAAGAAATGAAGTCCAAGTAAAAGCCCAAGATAAGAGCTTGCATTGGATGCCAAATGCCCCCTAGGATGCCTTAGACAGACTCATGAATATGCAAGCATTGGATTCCGCATCACCATAAAGCAAGAAGTTAAGACGGAATTAAGACAAAATCGCAGATCACCACGACCTCGATCGGGGTGGGGTGGTCCTGATCGCGGTTGCCCCTCTTTGACTCCCTCATTGATTGTTTACGTTTTGTCTTTTGTTCATATATAAAGGGTGTTGATCCGAGACCTCTTAAGAGACTTTTTACACCACTTTTACACACCACTTTTCATACTCTTATTTTAGTTCTTAGTTTAGTTTAGATTCCCCTTAAGCATTTCCTTTAAGTTATAATAAACACTTGCTTTAGCATTCCAAAGTTGTATTACAATTTCCATTCAAGTAATTGCTCTTCAATTCCAAGTTTCATTTCCTTTGTTGAGGTAATTCTATTTCTTGTATTGTTTTGTTATTTCCTTTGTCATTTCCATTATTAGTTAGTTATCATGTTTAATTTAACTCCCGTCATTAGATTAGTTATCATTATGCAAGAGTAGCTACTTTGTCTAGGGAATTAAGGGAGTCATGCATAAATAATATTTGCGATTGTTGTAATGAGATGTTATGATATCAAATAGTTGTTTATATCACATGCTTGCATTGTATTGTTAGTCTTTGATTATTGATCACAATCCTTGATTAAATTCGTTATTTCTTCCTATAAGTCAAGAGGCACATAATTGAATTAGATTAAGCATGTTTTAGTAGATCGGCCTAGCCTAAGCGAGAGTTCGTTAGGACCCGATCTATGGTTGACACTAATATCGAGAGGTGGGTGTCTTTAGCCAAAACAATTATCGTTATTATCAAGTTCTTAGTTTGACTTGAGCATTTACATAATTTGCATGTGTGACCCAACCTCCCTAGACTCTTCCTATATTATTATTGTTGTTTTATAAACCCAACTAAACCAATCGATAACCGACTTTGATATAATTCACCCCAAACAAATTATATAGCAGCTCCTGTCTCCTTGTGTTCGACCCTTATTACTACATTCATTTGTGTCTAGGGTATTTATCTTTTATTAGGTGTGCGATAGCTTATCAAATTTTTGCGCCGTTGTCGGGGATCACGGTTTTGTTTGCTATTAGTTGTTGAATTTTATCTTGTTTTCTTTTGTCTTGAGAAACACTTGTTCCTTGAGACCATTCTCACGGTTTCCTTGTTGTTTTAGTTCCTTTTTCAGGTATTGAAACTATCTAATTTTGGCCTTACATAATGAATAACTATGGATTCTGATACCCACAACACAAGGATGAGCCTTTTCATGACTATCGTAACCGGTTTTATAACTATGGTGATCATCTCATGTCCCTTGGACAAGTCATTGATAGGGTCAAGTTCTACATGATAGCATGGATTTTGAGACACAAGAATTGGCTCTTTACATGAATTGTGATAGTGTCTACTACAAGAGAGGAGAGGAGCTTTGGAATTTCTTGAGTTTCATGGTTTCCCAATGTCAAGAGGTAGCTTGCCAACAACCTTACTCGCCGGGTTTCGAAGAGGAATGCTATGCGATTATTGCTTGTTATCAACAAATGCAACAAATGCTAGCCCAATGCGAAGAGGAACGCCATGCGTGTCTGGTTCATTGCCAACAAATGCTTGAAGAAATGGCGCGATCGATCACTACTTGTGCTCTTCCACCCACCCAATGTGAGTCTTTTGACCCTAATGATTTTGAATTGTTGGTTGACGATTGTAACAACCCAGTTTTTCCAATGACTTAAATATCAAACATGCGGAATAAATACTAAGTCGCAAAAATCAGTAAAATTTTAAAACCGTCAACTCAGAATGAGTTGCTTCATAAAAACTGGATGTTAAAACATAATACAAAGTTTGATTACTGAGTTACATTAAAATAAGGTTGGAATGTATTTAGAGTTTGTTACATCAACTTATAAAAGATGAAAATTAGATGACGTTTCCTCTTGACAATCCATTTCCTAAGTTAAAGTCTTCAAGATCCAAGTCACCTGAAACATTATTAAAATAAAACAGCCCCACTCAGTGGGAGTAACCTAACCGTCCTCTATCAACGACCTCAATCATGCAGAAAATTAGTAATGCAATTAGGCGGTCAAACATACAACTTCAGTCACATTACAACATCAACACATACACCATGTGATATGTACATGAAGTAGCACATAAGTTCATGTGAACAATTTACATTTAGCATGTGACATAATGATCGTGAGAGCATAACAACATTATTTAACAACTTATTACATCAAACCTTCTTTATTATCAACATAAGATAAGTTCAAGTAGGTGTCAAGAGAGTAAAACGTGTAGTCATTTCTTTTAAAACCATTCATCTCTATTGAAATTAAGCACTGGATGTGACTACTAATGTCTCACGCATAATCAAGGCTTGCATCTCACTTTGAGTACGAATGGGAGCATCAATCCCGCCGATCACACCGATACTAGGAGGTTTACATCTCACCCCTAGTGCTCAATAGGATCAAACCACTAAATTGACTTAGTTTAACAAACAGAATCGTGAGGAAGAACATACTGCTAATGGATGGTCTCAGAGGTCCCATTTAAGTGACATATCCCATACAAATCGAGGCACCAAGACAATCGCAACTGTCAAAGTTTGCACACGATCGCAACCGTGAAATAATATTAATTGCCAAGATATCTGAAAGGTAGTAAAGTTGATCAAGCTCTTGTCAATATATGTGCATATACCCACTCCACAACTCCTCGGAACACGCAGTTCCTTAGTAGCAGTTAGTCGAGTGCTATCCTAACGACAATCCCTCCACACACAGCTTTGGGATGTACTGTCCATACTCATATAGCATAAGCTCACTGAGAAATCTCCTGTCACGTCGATCCCTAAACCGTACCAAGATAGCGCCCAACACGCAAAACAAATGACTCATATATGTCTAATAGATACGAGATTACATTGATATACTGATTAACCGACATATTATCAATACATTGGTATCTGGCTCAGAGGTCCCATTCAAGGGGCATACCCTAGATAACCGAAATTAGCATACTGACTCAGAGGTCCCATTAAGTGACATGTTCGGCAGCAATGATAGTGGTTCAAGTGAATGATACCGGACCTATAAAGTCCCGCAGGTCCTAGTCCAAGTTAATATATATACTAACTCATAAGTGAATTAACTCCATTAGAGTTTCATAGGTATTAATCTTAATCGAGTATTTTTCGCATTTGAGATTTGAAAATTTTTCTTCAATTAATAGATTAGAAACATAATTCATTATTTCTAGTTCATTATTCAAGAATTAATATTTCTAGGTATTTTATTTTAAGTGTAAATTTACTTTGGCTTAGTAACTTTTGACTAATTAATTAGTCAATGGTTAACCAAGGTCATCATAGTCAACTCACAGCTTAACTAATGTTTTAATTAGTCAAGGCATGACTAGAGACAAGTCCCTTGGTGAAAATATAATATTCCACTAATTTCCTTATATTATAATATGGATTTACTCGAAAATTCGATGGTAAAATGAGTGTTTTAAACTTAAAACCTTCAAAGACATTTTAGTCTAAAATTTTACTAAATTCATAAAGATCGTTAGAAATCGTCTTTAAACCTTGTTAAAGTCCTTAAAAGTCTTTTCAATAATAGTCTTTGAGATAAGAAGCATTTAAGCTTTTAAAACAATTATTTAAATAAGTAAGGTGGTTTAAAAATAAATATTTTTATTAAAATATTTAAACATATATTTTTGTATTCTCCTTTCCGTATCGAACTTGAAATCATTTTATGGTTATAATTTAAATTCTTTTATTAATAAAAAAGTATTAAACTCGTGTTAAACCATAAAATCAGTTTTTTTTATTTTTGAAACAGGATCAAAACTTAATATTTTTCAACGAAAGTGTGCATTCTGGTAAATAATGAAATAAGTGAACCCCTGTAATTATTTCATGATTTTTAAAAGAAAATATAATTTACTGAATTTCGTACATTATTAATACTTGCATAAATCTTATAAAAAAGAAGAAAAATCGCATCGCTACAAGTCAGAGCCTAAAAATCCTATAAATCAGTAAGTATAACATATTAAAATTTTAGCTCCGTAAAATGTATGAAACAGAACGAGCATAATAAAGAAGTTTCGGTATTTTCATAAAAGTTAACATACACATATCATTTTCCATTTTGATCTTGTTTTAGTGGATCTAACATGTAAGTATCTACTAATATTTTATGCCTTTAGGTATATTTTTCATGTTAGGTGATAACACAAATAGTAGGATTACACATATAATCAAGACATTTACACTTCTCATGATAATTTATTCTAGGGTATTATTCATGGTGATCAAATAACATGCATGTGGCAAATAAATCATATAGTACCCTAATTACATACTTGTTAGAATAACCTATTCTACCAAGTTTTGTTTATTCGCCTCCTAACTAAATTACTAGTCTTCTAAAATTAAGAGGCAAAGGGATTCAGTTAGGTTACCTTAGAGCTTTTCCGGGTCTTGGATATAATCAAATATGCTCAAATCAACTAACTCCTCCTCCCTCTTATATTTTTGGGTTCATAACAAGAATGAAAACAATAAACAAGTTATTAATAGCTTACATAATTAATTAAGTTCTTTGTAATTAAAAAAGAGTTTAGAAAAGAAGAGATCAAAATTATACAAGTTGAACATAGGATTTGAAGTTAAAGAAAGATGAGTATAAGTAATGTTGGTTGAAGTTTTGAACAAGTGAGGATGAATGTTAAATGAAGTAGCAAATTTGTGAGAAAATATGAAGACAACCCTCTTTTATTTATGCTCAAAGTTTACGGATCATTTGAGCATTCAAAACTGAAATTTTCTTCACAAAGGCCAACTTGGTGGACAATCTAAGAGATGGTGAAAAACATTAACAATGACAAGGTGTAAGAAATTGTAAGGGACATGTGATCCTTGTCTTGGGGTAAAAAGAGAATAGAAATCTGTAACACCCCACGTTAGTTGAAGAGGTCCATGGATAAGCTTGAATGACTAGTGCTTAAAGGGATTGAAAGTACTACTCATATCAACAAAGTGCACTTTCTTTTCTGGTCATCCATGCAAAAGAACTCAAAAGTTAAGCGTG
>JAIUZE010074520.1:5644-113550 GCA_022085475.1 Heliosperma pusillum | reverse complement strand
TATTATAATAATTTAATAACAGTCAAGAAATAGTTATTTTACAAAAAAAAAGATAGTATACTATTTAATATTTTATTTGTCTCACATTGAAAAATAATGTATGTGTTGTGAATATACTATGTATAAATAGTAGAATTGTCTCACATCGAAAAATTATCATAAGGTGGGATAATCTTGTGATTATAAATAGGAGTCATTCTTGAACTTAAGTATCCACCCACAAAATTCGAGTCTCTTAAGTATTGTCTCACAGGTTTGTATTATTATCTCCGAGAAATATACATAAATTTACATAATCTTAAATAACAATTTAATTAGCAAATTATCATAAATAATAAGTTTGATGGTGTACTACTTAGTATTTTTTTTGTCCCACATTGGAAAATAATGTAGGCGTGGTGAACATACTACGTATAAAAAGAAGAATTGTTTCACATCGAAAAATTACATAAGGTGAGGTGATCCTATGATTATAAATATGAGTCATCATTGGACTTAAGTATCCGCCCGTGCGATGCACATGATTTTTGTATTTGAAGGTGAGTTAAAATAATTTGAGTGTCCTAAGTATTGTCTTAAATAGCTCTTATAAGTTTGTATTAAAAATTAATTTTAAAAAGTATCATAAATAATAATTTTAATGATGTACTACTTATTATGTTATTTATCGCACATTGAAAAATAATGTAGGCGTGGTGAATATACAATGTATAAAAATTAAAGAAGCATTATCCCACATTGAAAAATTAGCATAAGTTAGGGTGATCGTATGATTATAAATAAGAGTCATTATTGAACTTATGTATCCACCTAATTTTTTGGGTGTTGATTTTCGCAGTACACATATTACTCATTTCAGTACACTTTACACCATTTTACCCCTCTCATTTCTCATTTCTCATTTCAGTACTAAGAAAGAAAAGGAAAAAACAAACTCACACCACAACCATCCTTCACCACCGTGGTAACCCCAGCAGGCCTTTCCTCTTCACGCGACCATCCTTTCCCGGTCCCATCGCCGGCGACCCGTGACGACAACCACACGCCTACCGCCCCGACGACATCTAGCCCCTCAATTAAACCCATACCCTACGCCTTTGACTCTCCCTGCCCCACCTGAACCCTCGCCCTCCCGTCGTCGTCGACACCTCACCATACCTCCGTCGCCGACACCACCTTTCCCCTACCGTCCCCCACCCACTCCACCATCCCACCAAGGCCATCATCACCAAACGATCTATTTACAAATCCTGATTTTTAAATAAAAGTCCAACAAAATGAAAGAATAATTAATTTGATTAGTAATTATGAAATTAACGAATTTAAAACTTGCTGTATATACAAATTATCATTCTTAATAGAAAAGATTTTTCTAAATTGAGAGGTTATAAGGTTAATAGGTTATACTATGTGAGAGAATTGCAAGGGAGAGAAATGAGTTGGTTTTTGGTGAAGGGCATGTAAGTGGAAAAAATTGGGTAAAAAGTACTAAATTGAGTAAAATGTGTACTGCGAAAATAAATTACGAATTTTTTTTGAGTTTCTTAAATATTGTATTAGAGACCTCTTAAAACTTTGTAATAATATTCCTCCAATATTGACGTTTGTATTACCATATCTACATCAGTAAAACTTAGATCATCAAAAATTAATTTAGGAAAGTATCATCATAAAAAAAAGTGAAAAATCTTTTAATTATTTCAATATATATTTCCATATTATATTCAAGTGGTGTTTATAGTTTTTATATAAAAACTTACATTTTATTTCACAAAAAAAAAATTGTAAAAATAAGTCACCCTTCGAACGTAGATATCAACCCAAAATATTTTGAATCTCTTAAGTATTGTCTTACAGAGTTATTAAAAGCTTATATTATGATCTCCACCTTAATGTAATTTACATCATCAAAATTAATTTAGGAAAGTATCCTAAATAATAATTTTAAAAAGTATCATAATAATAATTTTAATGGTTTACTACTTAATATGTTATTTGTCCCACTTTGAAAAATAATGCAAGTGTGGTGAATATACTTTGAATAAATAGAAGATTTGTCCCACATCGGAAAAATATCATAAGATGGGTGATCATGTGATTATAAATAGGAGTCGTCCTTTAAACTTAGATATCAACCCAAAACCGTTTAAGTTTCTCAAATATTGTTTTAGAGAGCTCTTAAAAGTTTTTAGGGATTTTCTATCATGTACCCCTGTGTTTTAATGAATTCTAACATATACCCTCGATATTTAAGAAACATATGATATACCCCTAAACTCCCATATTCGTATCTAAGATACCCAAAGTATCCAAATTTAAGTTTTTTAATGGTTAGATATTGATAAAAAAAATGTATATTGATGAGTAAATAAGGATTATGTTGATAATTATACTTATTTTTGTCGAATAATCAACTAAAATCGCCAAAATATAATATTTAGAATTGTAAAATTTAGCATTTTGGGTATTTATAGAACATTTTATTGAGTTTAGGGGTATCATGTGTAATTTTGAAAAACCGAGGGTATATCGTAGAATCTGAAAAAACATAAGGGTACATCATAGAAAAACCCAAGTTTTTATTAATTATGAAAATAATATAATTAGATTCGTGATAAAAAAAAATGTTATCATTAAAGTATAGAATTTCAAATTACTTGCACATACTTGACGCAATTCTTAGTATGGTATTTATCCCGCATTGAAAAATAATGAAGGTTTTGGTGAATATACCACCTACAAATAGAAGAATTGTTCCACATCACACAATTAGAATAAGGTGGGGTGATCCTAGATTACAAATAGGAGTTATATTTGGAACTTATGTATCAACCCAAAATTTTTAGTCTCTTAAGCATTGTCTTTGAACGGGAGAGTCATGTTAATATTTTCCGGATCATAATATAGGTCAAATATAACTTGAGTGCTGACAAGGTTGGTAAAATATGGTTAAAATAGAAGTTGACTCAATATATCAATATTATTTTCTTAAAAATTATATATTTTATTTGAGTCTTATAAGTTAATTGTTATAGAAAATTTATGAAAATTACATTAATGTAAACCCGTGCATCGCACGGACATAAAATCTAGTATTCCTAATATTCTCTAATAAATATATTACTAATATAGTCCCTCTGTCCTGGTCATCTGTTTACCTTTCCTTTTAGCATAATTATTAAGAAAATGGTAGATGATCACTTGTGGTTGTAATTGGTGGATAACATGTGGACAATAATTTCATTGAGTGATCAAATTACTCACAAATTACAATTCTAATATAGTAACGTAAACAAATAAAAGAGACGCCCTAAAATAAAAAATGGTAAATAAATGACAGAGACGGAGAGAGTATTACGGAGTATATAATAATATTGGTATTTAAGTAAAAATTATTTATGTCTGTACGTTTTCATGTCAACGTGGTGGTAATATTGCATCATTTTTACTTTCTTATATAACCATCATAATCCATGGGGTCCTAAGATAACATATGCGAGATATAAATAGAGACACCCGTTAGTGGAAGAGGATAATACTCAAACAAATTCCTCATCACTTGAACCAAAATAAAGTAAAACAATGGAGTTTTTCCTTTGTTGCATGAACCTCTTGATGATTTTCTTATTTCTAATAACACTTTACCTTCTTCATAACCATTATTTTGAGTGGGGGTATACGTTACCCCCGGGTAAGATGGGATTGCCTATAATAGGCGAGACATACGACTTTTTATCGACTGGGTGGAAAGGTCATCCAGAAAAGTTCATAATTAATAGGTTGTCTAAATATGAACCTAGCGAAATTTTTAAGACATCCATTTTAGGAGAAAAAGTGGTGGTAATGTGTGGTGCGGCATGTAACAAGTTTTTGTTCTCGAACGAGAACAAATTAGTAGTAACATGGATGCCTACCTCTCTTAAGAAGATCTTCCTTTCTTCTGGTAAAGCTGATTTTACGGATGCAGCTAAGAAATTGAGAAAAATCCTCCCTACTTTCTTCAACCCTAGGGCATTACAAAGGTATGGAAAATGTACACTAAAACTTTGAAGAAATAATCTTTTCTTAAGTTATTGAGATACAATTTCTTTGTACCACTATTACTTTATACAGAGTATTCTACATTTAAGGGTCTCACATTGTAAGACCATCGTCTCTCAGAATACTTACTCGAAAATGTATTACCCTCATACATGATAATCAAATTTGATTCAGATGTTCTTTTTACGAACTTATTTTACTTTTTTTTTTATCTCAAATTAATTTTCCTGGTTTGACTTTTGTAATAAATACTTACAAACTTTGACCATTAAATGTGTAAAATAATTAGAAAGAGTAAATTAACTATAACTCTTTTTTATGATGCAGTTTTCTAAATTTACTCCCTTCTGAGATTTTTTTTAAATTACTCTCGTAATTTTATTTCAGGTCAAAATTTGATACCATTTTAGTTTTCAGGCGAAAAAAAGAAATAAATGGACAAAATTACCCTTCATTTAACTTATCCACACTTCTTTACCCTTATTTGTTACTATTCTCTCATTTACTCTTTACTCTATCATAATCATCATCATTTTCTTGATCAAAAACCCAAATCATTTTATAAAACCTAAATCCCAAATCATTTTCACCTAAATATCCCAAAAATCGTAACCAGTCGTTATGTTTGAGAATATACGCTTTGCAAACCATCTTTCGGGGTTGTCAGCCATCGATGAGGTCAGCACAACTATAAAAACACCACATAAACATTTTCTGGGGTGTTAGGTTATGCTATGATAGCTACTTTCTTTTGAATGATTAAACATCCTATGGCATGCCAACAATAATTAAAATTAGAAAATACCCAAATAACTAACCCTAATTTCAGTTTCAACTGAATCCAATTCAGTTTTTAATAAAAATAATTGATAACATAATAAAAGAGAGAAAAACTAACCTTGAATTAGACATTCTAGATTTGTCTACTTAATTTAGCTAGAAAGTACTAATTAGAGAAATGATAAATATTGATGAAGATGAAGATAGATTGAAATGATAAAAATGAGAAAAGCAAATGGAGGGAAATCTCAGGCCAAGGATAGATTGTCTAAAGGCATTTTCGTCATAAAATTAGAGAAATGGAGGGAAAATTCAAAAATTGACGAAAAATGGTGGCAAATTTTGATCTGAGGTAAAATTATGGGATTAAACTATATATAAAAAAAAAATATTATAAGAGAGTAATTTTAGTAAAGTGTATTTCAAAGAAAAGTTATAATTAATGTACTCTAATTAAAATTATAACATAATAAAATACTTCAATCCTAGTGTTATTAAAACACAAACATTTCAAGCAATTTTATGCATCCACGTCACTACAACAATTTTCTTTTTCATTTTTTTCTTTAGTGACCCCACCACTAATAATCCACCTTTTATTTTCCCTCTTATGCACCTATGTCATCAACTACATCATCCCTTCATTTTTGTTTTACATTTTTTTAGTTTTCAAAGCTAAAAAATGGTTTTCAAATCTCAATTTGTATATTTTTATGATTTACATTACAATTTATCAAGATCACCCAAAATAAAATAAAAAATATTACTTCCATATATTTATCGATTATATATAATTGTAAAAAAGTACGTTTTTGTCTAATATAGAACTAATCAAACAATGTTTGTAAATTACTCAGTATTTATATTTCATAATATACCAACTTTAAAATAAAGAAATTGTTGAATAAAAACTGTGAAAACATTAACGGAGATATCCAAATTATGTAAATCAACATTTTTACAACGTAATTAATAATGAATAAGAGGACACAATAATATTTCTCAATTGAATGACGAGTAAAAATTTATGCCAGTTTAAAAAAATGGCAACAATGATATGGAGTATGAAATTTATATTGCTATGATTTGACCCGTCTTAAACTTAAGACGGACAGTCACCGTCAAAAATGAGAATTTGTGTAATTATAATTATCTACTATTTTTTGTTAAACAATAATCAAGATAATGGTAATATGATTTTCAAAAAATTAAAATCGAATTAGCGGATTATATGTCGTATGAGATCTATTACGCAATTAAGCAATCGATTAGCAAATAATTCCAAATGAGGATACTTGAGTATTTATTTAGCTTTTTTTATAACCTGATAATTAATATATGTGACCGCATATTTAAAAATCACTAGATGAATAATTAAAAGTAAAACATTTTTAGACTTTATCAGTTTCAACAAGTAGTCTTTTTACAATGCATCTAATTAAAATAGTTTTATGATAGTATTCCAATGGAAAAATAAGTGTACCACCATTATAAACTACTCCCTCAATTCTTTTTTTTTTTGTTATGGGGGAACCCGTAACCGCTATATTCAGCGCCTATAAGGTAAACCTTCAAATATACATAATAACCTGCAAACCACGTAAACCAGGTAAGCCACCCGAAAATGACAGCCTCTAAGTCTAGAAGCCATAAACTCATTTCATAAATATTCCACAAGATTGCTATTCAAGAGATTTGAATATGAGTCTCTCGAAAATTTCACCCATTTTAATTACTCCCTCCATTCAATCTTATTATCCCCATTTTCCATAAAAGTTGAAATAATATACATTTCATATATATGAAGCATTATCCAAAATTAACCTACATAATCAACTGCTTCTTTCGTCCCGATCATTTGTTTACCTTTAGTTTTGACACAAAGACGCATGAAAGAGAAAGCTATCACTTATTGGTTGATAAATGGATCAAATTGAGTGTGGAGGATCAAATCGCCCCTCAAAGGCATTCCGAAAGATAAACAACTCACTAAGACACCCTAAAATGAAATAGATAAACAAATGAAAAGACGAATCATAAGAAGTATAGTCTACTAACATCTCCATGCTCCCCTCTAATAATATTGTCTCAACTCTTTTTATAATAAAAGGAATAAATTATGTAGTTTATCATCTTCTTCGATAAAAAGCAAACAACAAAATTAGCTATATAGTTATTAAGTCGAGAAATCAACATTTTTTTTTAATGCAATTAACCTCTGTTTAATCAGAACTATTAACTTACTTGCATTTAAGAGTTAGTTATATTATTCATTCCTTAAGAAATGAAATTAAAAATATTGTGATGGGGAAATTATATATGTGTATATCATATAGAGCTTGCGACGGGTCGGTCCGTCACAAATGAGAATTTGTGATCATATAGTGATTGTACTTTGTAACTCTTAATCTAATAATAAGTTGATAGCCGCGTCCTACTCTATTGTTTCATACTCCGTACTTATAACTTTAATTGTGTGTACATCTTTAATATCAAAATCGAAAATAAAGCAAACTTATTAAATTTTTGTTTAGAGATATTTGGAATGTGAAATATTTTCTAAGTCTCATTAAGTTTTCTCAAGAGCTAACACTTATAAATTCTTAATTGAAATAGTTTAGTAAACCAAAATCTTAATATGACTTGATATAAAACTTAAGTAATATACATTTTTTAAGTTAACAATGTTTATAAAAACATACCCATGCAATGACCATTATTATAAAATCATACCCGTGCAATTTTGCACGGGCTTAAAACTAGTTCATTATAAAAACATCTTCCACATAAATAATATTTTAATGAAAAAAGTCAACATGAATGGAGAAAAATCCTGAGTCAAAGTAATATCTTGGAGACTAATAGACTATGTATTATTGAAGAAGGAAGTACTCCCTATGTTTTATTTTGCCTTTTATATTCATTGTAAAATGTATTTTAATCAAATACAACAAATGATTGGGACGTAGGAAGTAGTTTATAGTTCTTAAATTCCCGTAATGATTATCAATAAATTCATATATTAGAATTCATTGTTGAAATATTATCTAATCTAACCTAATATATATGGAGTAATCCTATAATGCATATATTCCATAAAATACCGTACACATTGAGTTGGGTTCTTAAGTCAGATTTTGACATGTCTAATGATTTAGACGATCTTCAAGGCTGTGCTACGGGGAAAGTGTACATCATTTAATGGTATCAATAACCTATTATAATGTCACGCTATTGAAATATTTGTCTAGTTTAGACAAATATGTTTATGGTGTATATACACTTTTTAATTCGAGTCTGGTTATATTTTGACATGTCTAATGACAGGTACATATCCATAATGGACAAGATCGCAATCCGACACATGGAAGATGAATGGGAGGGAAAAGATAAAGTAGAAGTATTCTCTCTAGCAAAACGTTACACATTTTGGCTATTATGCCGTATATTCTTAAGCATAGAGGACCCGGTACATCTAGCCAAGTTCGCTGTCCCATTTAACGACATCATCTCGGGGATATTTTCCATCCCGATCGACCTACCCCGAACACCATTTAATCGAGGGATCAAGGCGTCGAATGTAGTGAGACGAGAGCTGGGGGTAATTATAAAGCAAAGGAAGTTGGATTTGGCGGATAACAAGGCGTCCCCTACGCAGGATATATTGTCACATATGTTGTTAACTACGGATGAAGATGGACAGTTTATAAATGAATCGGATATTGCTAATAATATTTTGGGATTGCTTGTTGGTGGACATGATACTGTTAGTGCTGTTTGTACTTTTGTTGTCAAGTTACTTGCTGAACTACCTCATATCTATGATGCTGTTTATAAAGGTATTTACTCTTTACGTCAACTTTTCCTAATCGTCAAATGGAGGGAGAGCTCTAAAACAGACGAAATAAATTACATAAATTGATGTTTTGAAGCAATTTTTTATAAAAGTGTATCTTAAGGTATTTACTCTTTACGTCGTCTTCCCGTTGAAACGAACGCAGAGCAAATGGAGATAGCGAAATCAAAAGCACCGGGGGAGCATCTAACATGGGAGGACATAGAAAAGATGAAATACTCGTGGAACGTTGTGTGTGAAGTGATGCGTTTGACACCCCCAACTCAAGGTACTTTTAGGGAGGCCCTGTCCGATTTCATGTATGACGGTTTCCAAATCCCCAAGGGTTGGAAGGTATGTACCTCTTTTCCGTACTACACTAGTATAGTGGTACGTGCTTCCCACGAAGAAATACCTCAACTGTAAAATGTGAAATGAAAACATGTACTAGTAACTTTGTAACAGAAAAAAGTAATTGATTATTTTACAAAACGCCTTGCACAAATATTTCAGAAGGGTCATTCGGGTACAAATCCCCAAGGGTTTGAGCGACGATACTATTTCAGAAGGTATATTCGGCCATTCGGCCGATTCGGGTACAAATATTACAAAGTTATAGGTATCTATATTACTATATATATTGTAGTAAAAGTGTTTTTTTTTTCTTTTTTCGACAACGGTAATAAAAGTTAAGTGATACGAAAACATGGGGGAAAAGAACAAAAATTCGAGTATCAATATTTGCAGTATAATTTCATTCTAAATTCTTATAGTGTCAAATACAAGAATTTATCTCTTTAAAATGGAGTACCGTTTTTTATAATGTCACTCAAATACAACCTATTTATGGGAGTATTTTACTATTCACTCTCTCACAATCTGAGTGGCATTAATTAACAAAAAGAGTTATGGCGTTATCATCGCCCATAAGTATAAGTAGACCCGACAAAAAGCAACCCGACCTGAAAAAGCTGACCTGAAACCCGAAACTAATTACCCGAATCGTAGAACACAAATATGACCCTAAACCCGAATTTACCCGACCCGACCCAAACTTGACCTGAGTTTTATCTGACCCGCAACTTACCCGACCCGAAATAACCCGATCCGAAATTACCCGGCCCGAAAATGACCCGATTTGAATGATTTGAACTGAGCTGAACTAGCTAATTCGAAGTCATATTTAATATTATTACATTATTTCGACCCAAACCAATAATGACAATATCTTAAAAGATTTCTATACAAAAACTTAAATACGTTGTCTTTAGCATTATAATGTGACACTAACAACATAAGTATATTACGAAAATTTAACTAAAAACTTTGAACATTTCATCCGACGGGGTTTGATAAGGTATCCTTATTTGGTTGACTGGTTGGGTTGGACTCGACATTTTGATAAACCACTTGATATTAACTCAGACACACATTACAGTGCATGCGTACATCGTGCAGTTATTCTGGACTGCGTATTCAACCAATAGGAACCCCGAATACTTCCCAGAACCCGAGAAATTCGACTCGAGCAGGTTTGACGGGAGCGGACCAGCACCCTATACGTTCGTGCCCTTCGGAGGAGGCCCAAGAATATGCCCAGGAAAAGAGTTTGCAAAGTTGGAAATATTGGTGTTCATGCATAACATTGTAAAGAGATTTAAATGGGAGAAACTTATTCCTGAGGAGACTATCGTCCTTGATCCGACGCCTGCTCCTGCTAGAGGCCTTCCTGTCCGCCTCCGTCCTCACCGTCAATCATCTTTAATTTCTTAATTAATCATGCATTTTATCATTTACAATGGTGTTATTCGTACTGTTAATCTGTTAGTTCTTTGAAAATCAATGTAGTTTGAATGTATGTGTTGTGCATTTATACTTAATTTGAACTTAATGACCGGTAATTTCTATTTAATTTTGCTTTTTCTATATGAAGGAAGTCTCTTGTAAATCAATTGCATTGCAAAACTATATATCAAAGACGACCTTGATGCTCTTATAATGGAAAAAAGGTGATTGTTGATGTTATACTCACTAGAAGAGAAAGCTCCATTCGCGACGGAAAAATGTGTCGCCAAATATGGGCATTCCATCGCTAAAAGCAATTTTGCGACGGACGCACATTTTCGTCGCAAACTGTAGTATCTGCGACGGATATTCCGTCGCACGTTATTCTCTGACGGAATATCTGTCGCCATTAGAAATTGCGACGGATGACAGGTGGCAGTCAAATCAAACATTTAGTCAATATTTGCGATAAATTTTCGTCGCAAATGTTGACTAAATATTTGATTTGACTGCCACTGGTCTACTCAGTCAACATCTGGTCCAGGTCAAAGTCAACATTTAGTCAATATTTGCGATGGAAATTCGCAAATATTAACTAAATGTTTGACTTGACTGTCACCTGTTAAGTCATTCCAAAGATAGTCAACATTTGCGACGGATTAAAAACCACAAAAAACCTGCAAATAACAGAAATTTTCCAACAGAAAACGTACCACAAGGTTACTAATGTAACACAAATACCATTTATCATCAAATTCTTGATTTTATATCATAAAAGTCATGTCTTACAACTAAAAGTTTTAAGTCATAGTTAAGTTACATAATAACTAACTAATCAGTAAATCACACAGAGTGAATGGAGTGAAAGAGGTGAATGAGTTACGTTGGGCCTAGCATTATCGGCACCATCACCATCAAAGTTGTCTCGATCCTGTGTAGGACCTCCAGGTCTACAGCTTGAGTAGAATATCTCACAACCTGACTCAAGTACTCTTCTATAACTGCAATCTTTCGAGCTTGCTCGTTGTGCTCTTGCCTAAGTGTCGCATTCTCCTTTGACAGCTTTGTAGCGAAACCTTGGGTGAACTGAGTTGGAGCCGAGGTAGCAACGGAGTGCCTATGATGCTCAAACAAATGATCTGCCGCTGGTCCCAACCCATAGCATCTTACTTTCTTGTCATATCCAGTCTCTTCAAAATAGATCTCATTGTCGTCGATGTTTCGGACTCCTTGACTTTGAAGCTCAGATTTCTTTTACATGATCTTATTCTGCATCACAAACAAGCTCACAATTAATAATTATCATTTAAATAGTTAATGTAATTAAATATAAATGACAAACATAAATCAATTAGCGAAATAATGCATAACTTACAAAGAGTTCAGTTTGTTTTTTTTATAACCATCCACGAAGGCTGTGTTTCTTTGTCTTCTGTAAGACTTTCACGACATTTGGGATTTTAGATGATTTTTTCCAATCGCTAATATAGTTTTCTCTTGTAGTGACTTGTATTTTGAAAAGTTTAGATATGAAAGATTCACTTTTAGTATGAACTTTGTTAAAAGTATTGCACTTGATAATTGATATGGATGTAGAGCCTTTCGACAAAGCGCCCTGTTATTGATTACCTCTACTATAGGTCATCAATGTCACAAGAAATGTTGAATGGTGTTGCAGTTTTGTCAATTGAGAGGAAACTTTTGAAAGACATTGATGTTGATGCTATAAAAAATGATTTCGCATTTCAGAATGATTGTAGAACCCATTTTTGTATGGTTACAATCTACCAATGTGTATACAACGGATTTTTAATAGGATTGATGACATGTGTTATAAAAAAAAATTATTACATTGTATTTTTTTTAAAAAAGGGTCCCAATCTAATATTTTGCAAGGGCCCTAAATAACTCAAGAACGAGCTTGGTTACGCTTGAATATTGTGTTATGCACGTGAACGAAACTCGTCATCTTCTTCTAGCGTGGCAACACCATCTTGAAGCACATATTTTAAAGCTTCAATTCCTTGTCCGCACTTTGTGGGCAACAAAATGACTGAGTTATTATATGCCATTGTAGTTGTAGATATCCATGTGGGTTTACCCCAATCAAAATCACCATGTACAATGGAAATCTAATCAAGCTAGTAAATGCACAACTGTCTGCCTCCCCTTGAGAAAGCATCGCGGCTCAGACCTTAGGTAAGTCACAAAAACACTCCCCTGTATTTATCTTTGGTAACGAACTCGTATCGATCTGTTTCACAGCTATCCTGAGCTTTCCTACTACCTCAGTGTATTCTATTTCTGATTCAACAGGGGTATGCGCGAATGTAGACCCGAATAGGTTCCCGGCTAAGGTCCAGTTCAGCCCTGAGCGCTGGAACTGGGCCTCCAAAATTTTGGGGTCCAAAATCGTAATCCTTTTGGTATTCTCTAAAAATAAGAAGAAAAAAAATGAAAATTGAATACGAAATTACGAAGTACAACGTTATCATGCTCAATTGCTCATTATTCACGCAATTATATCCCAATTATTACGCTTAATATCATCCTTCCCCAAATGGCCTTTGGAATTTCCATAATTGCACAGCCACCTATAATAATCAAACATTCAAATAATATGTAAACATGAATCTTAAAATCTTTAAGGTAGCGTTTGGATACAAAGATTTCATTTCGAATCCTCACTTTCAAATTAGAAATGTGAAATTAGGAATCATAAATCCAAATTCTTTGTTTGGGAAACAAAGAATTTGAAATTTAGAATTTGAAATCCAATTTCTATGTTTGGCTATACAAGGAAATTGAGAATTCAAATTTGGTCTAAATTCAATTTTTAGTCTTCAACTCATATTCCAAGGTTGTAAGGCTAAAATTTTCTGCACTTGAACATAAACAAAATAGTCGTTCAACATAAGTTTTAACTACAACACACAATTTTCAACATTAAAACAAAAAGAGCAATAAATTGTCCAACTATCATCAAGTTCATCCTATAGTTATTTTCAACTAGAATGATCTACTACGCTCATCAAGACAAAGCAAAATCCAATCCAACTTTTGATCACTCGGAAGATCTTTGAGAACTTGAAATTTCACCGGCATCTCCACGAACATATTTACGGCTCTTAATACTTGAGGCCGGAGGATGCCAACAACTTTGGAAACCTCATCAAATACCTCTTTCCCTCCCAAAGTTGGAGTTGCTTTTAGTCTAGCCTCAACATAACTTTTGAGTGTGTCAACAACTTGAGTAACCGCATCAGCTAGACTGTCACTTTTTCGCTTCTTTTTGGAGCTCATTGAAGTAGTATCGATGCTGGAACTCGAACCGTCACATGCCTCATCATCCATCATAGTAGCACCCTCTTCATGATGCTCTCCTCCATCACCAACAGCTCGATCGGGTCCAAGTAATATAGATATATCATCCCAATGCTCGATATATTTATTGGCATAAGACGCAACAGATGGGTTGGCCTACAATGAGTAAAAAAACAGCAGTACATGGATAAGAGCAGGTTCAAAAAACATTCAAAAACAGCAGTACGTGAAGATGATAACAGAACTACGGTAAAAAAACAGCAGTAAAACAGCAGTAAAAACAGCAGTAAAACAGCGATAAAAACAGCAGTAAAACAGCGGTAAAACAACGGTAAAAACAGCAGTAAAAACAGCAGTAAAAACAGCAGTAAAACAGCAGTAAAACGGCAGTAAAAACAGCAGTAAAACAGCAGTAAAAACAGCAGTAAAGCAGCGATAAAAACAGCAGTAAAACAGCGGTAAAAACAGCGGTAAAACAGCGGTAAAAACAGCAGTAAAACAGCAGTAAAAACAGCAGTAAAAACAGCAGTAAAACAGCGATAAAAACAGCAGTAAAACAGCGGTAAAAACAGCGATAAAAACAGCGGTAAAAACAGCGGTAAAACAGAAGGATTACCAGGGCATATGTTGCCCATTCGGTCATCTCTTCAAGTGGTAAATTTAATGAGAATGTCATGCTTGAACGACTAGCTAAGCACATATTATGACAGTAATATTATGCTAGTAGTTAGACGCATTTAGAATAACAAGTCCAATATGATAAATGATGAATGCAACAAGAGATAGAAATATACTTACAGGTAGGCCAATGCAACAAGAGTTAGTTAGATACCCCTTCTCGCTCGATAATCACTCCACATTTTTTGTGCAAGATCGTCTCTAAACTTATTCCACTTTTCTGTTTGTCTAACACTTACTACAATATCTTCTCCACCATCCTCTCCATTTTGTAACTCTTCATTTTGCAATTCTAGTTCTACCTCATTCATTAAAGTCGTTTCATCCATTTTTTCGAATCTTAAGAAGTTGTGTAGAATGACACAGGCATTTATGATTCTGACTTGAGTTTTTTTACCATAAAAGCTACTGGTCCTCATAATAGCCCAGCGCTTTTTCATGCAGCCAAATGCTCGCTCAATTGTGTTACGAGCTGACGAATGGCGCAAGTTAAAAAGCTCTCTAGAATTTGTTGGGGGTGTTCCCTCGCCATAAATTTAAGTGGTATCTTGTACCTTTATATGGAGCTAAGAAACCTTCACCATTGGTGTACCCTAAGTCCACAAGAAAATACTTATTCTTTGGTACTTTAAGATTATAAGCAGGCCTTTGAAGGGCGTCGCGGAGGACACGTTGATCAGAAGCAGACCCTTCCCACCCAGGTAGAGCATATGTAAAACAAAGTTCTGGATCACATGTTGTTAAGACATTTGTGCTAATGTGACCATTTCTATCCCGATACCTACCTCGATCCTCTAAAGGGACAGTCATATCTATATGAGTGCCATCAAGGGCCCCAACCACACCCTCAAACCATTTCCATTTTGGATCATTGACAAAACTAGTGGTAGTATCAACTTCCTTAATGTAGTGTTTTCCAATTTTTAAAACTGCTCGGAGCACAGTGTGAAATTGGCGACTAACTGTTTCTCCTGACCGAGCAAAAAGAGCCTGTATAGTTCGATTTTTCAAATTGTGAGCAAGGGTATGTAGAAAAAATGCGACAACTTCTTCATTAGTCACGTTTCTAGAGGTTATTAACCCACCCTTTGATCTCAAAATCCTACATAATTTCTCAAAACAACGTCTATCAAAACGCAATTGCTCTTGACATTTCCTATTGTTTCTTAACGTATCTAACCACATTTCCCTTTTTTGTGATCGTTCGTGTTCGTTCCAAGCCAAGTCCCTAACCTTATACCTTTTGTAATTCAACGCCCCTACTATAACAACTACACAACCCACAACTAGTGTGAAAAGCTCCATATCATCATCTTCTTCTTCTTCTTTTCTGACACGTTTTAGTGATTCCTGTAAATTATTCTCACCAGCCATATTATTCTAATCCGCAAATCTGAAAAATTATAGTGAGTTTATAATAACTAAACATCCGACAAAACCGAATATCAACTTCGTTACGGACGAACAAAACCATTGAAAACATCAGCACATCAGCACATCAGCACACAAAACCATTGAAAACCGAATATCAATTTTTCTATCCGTGTGAATATCAAAACATCAGCATACAAAACCGAATATCGATAAAAAAATTCAGCGATATCATCACACAAAACCGAATATCGATAAAAAATTCAGCGATATCATCACACAAAACCGAATATCAACTCTCCAACAAACAAATCAAACGATAAAAAGGCCAGCGATAAATAATCTAATTCACAAGATATCAAAATAAAAAATATAAAATATAAAAAGTTCAAATGATTATTAAGTTCATCTCATTAAGATATATATGGTCATCAAAACTCGAAAAATCGGACGAACAACCGTACATAAATTAATCGAACGAACAACAATACAACAATATATAAAGGAGATAGTAATTGGAAACATAAACCATTGAAAAATCGAGAGAAAAGGAAACATACTTGCTCTAATTGATGTTGGTGAGAAGAAAATCGAGTATAAACCCTAAAAATTTGGGGATGAAATTGAATTAGTCGTGGACAGGAATAGAGTGGAGAGAATGTGAGATTTGGGAATACGGGGGGCAAGGGAGTGTATTTGGAATGAGTTGATTTTGTTAATGCTGGGTATTTGAGTGGATTTCTTTCAAATCCAATTCCAAATTTAGTATCAGCCCAAACAATGGTTTTGGGCCAAATTCTTATTTGGAAATGAAACCTTGATTGCCAAACAGCCCATTATAGTAATTCACAATCACTATTAATCTCTCAATGTTCCTTTATAAGTTTACCAATAACAATTGATCTAGCTATAATGAAATACTTTTAATTTGAGAAGATATAAACGAAAATTCATCAATTTCAAGTAGTAAAGTTTCACAAAGGGAAAAAAAAAGGTAAAAATTATCTACTAATTTTCTGAGTTTTATTTAAATTTGCTTTGTCAAAAATTCATCTCGTGTTAATGAGATCTGAAATGGTTGGATTTTAAATTTCTAATTGACAATTCTGATTTCTGACCATATTTTAGTGTATAATTCATGATTACTTTGGACTTTTTGGTTAATTAAATTTTATATTACTAGTTTTAAACCCGTGCAATTTGCACGGGTATGTTCTTTAATAATTTGTTGCGTTAATAATATATTAAGGATTAAGTGGTATAAGGCTCTGTTTGGATGCGCATTTCAGTTACCTGTTTTCATCAAAGTAGGTTTTTTGTCAAAAGTTTCAGGTAACTTATTTTTTTTAGACGCGTTTGGCAAGTATCATTTCTACCTAAATAAGGTACCTGAAATGAAATGCTACTCGGGGTAGCATTTGAGATTTCAGGTATCTGATTATGTTTAACTTACCTTTTTTACCCTTTACTTTTTATATTAAAATATTACTACTATTTTTTATATTTATGATCTCAAACAAACCCAACTTGGTTAATTTTTTTTTTATGTATGGTTTAATAAAAAAACTACTTACGTTATAATGTTCATTTTTAAATGATAATTTGAGTTTTTTTTAATGTAATCGTGTTATATTGATTATTAATCCATTTATTTTGAAACATATTGCAGACTTGTGCAAATATACTGGAACAAAAATTACATTATAATTTCTACCAACGGCAACGACAACAATGTTAACACAAAAATAACAATACTAAAAACATAATAAACAATAACAGTAATTAACCATGTCTTTTTACGTCATTTGACCAAATATCAACTACCTTTTCAGTTAGTTTTCAAACAGTTCTAGTAAAAAAAACTGATACATTTTCAGGTCATAATTTTCAGCTACCTGTTCAACTACCTTTTCAGGTTTCAGGTACCCTTTCATGTTTCAGGTGTCTTGTAAGGTTTCAGCTACCTTTTCATCTAGTTTTATCAAACAGAGCCGAAATATTGATTAATAAATTATCTTTTTTAAAATTCAAAGCTTTAGAACTAAATATTTTAAATAAAATAATAAAATGGGACTACTTTTTTGTGTAATAGTTTAATTAATGTAATAAATGAGTTATAAAGTCATACATACGCTTTTAAAACATACAGTATTAGTTATAAATTTCAATTGCAATAAGCATAAATAATACATTAAGGTCAATTGGTTGAGTTCCTATTGTAGCACGTTATGACCTTCTGTTGTCTAGAATTTCTACTCAGCCTTATTACATGGGCGGCTTCGAAAGATACCAATTTATATAAGATGAAATAAAATTACTTGGATGAAAATTAATACAAAATAAGTGAAATTGCATGAGTCGAAATAGTTGCAGACTCGTACAAATTACTATACTCGTTTTTCATAAACAAAATAAGCCTCCATTATATATAAATATGTCTCTTATCACACACAACAATTTACGATTACAATAGAGACCATAAACACAATTTCTTTGTATATGCTTGACCTTGTTTTTATATAGGCTTTCCGTCACCAAAAACTTAAATCTTAGCCAAGCAACATTTATACCAGATACGTTCTTTATCTCCATCCCCTGTTGTCAGTCTCATCCTCACCAATCTCACTTTCAGTTATTCTCAATGTTATGCTTCTTACCATGTTATCATACTCTTATTTATGTTCATTCAATTTCAAAATATAAGTTGTCATTTTATTTGGTGGTTTATGATTATATATCTACGTGTGGTTTACAAATCCACATTATCTTATTATGAATAATTCATTTTTTTAAAATCATCTGCTACTTTTAATAAGTGGTGTTATAACTAAATTTATTCCCTTAAAAAGTCTACCCTATAAGGATTTTTCACTCTCTGAAATTGCTACACAACTTTTTTCATGATTACATCTTGATCTCGTTTGTCGGATTTTTGTGTGTTTGTTTTTAAACTTTTGCATTTACCCCAAATTACTCGACCCATACTTGACTTGACACCTAAACTAATAACCCCGAAATAAACCATACCCGAATTGACTCAAACGCAAAGAGACCATTATTTCTAAAGAAGTTGATAATAATAGATCCAAGCCTAAAAACGACTCATCCTAAGTCCTAACCCAATATAATTCGATTTCTTGCTAATCGTGGAAAATAGTTTGATCGAAATCCTAATTGATTAACCCGTTTACCTAGTTTACGACGACTATGACATTGTCATACAAAACTTAAACACAAATTCTCATTTAAGACGGGCAGTATCCGCAAAGTTAAGATGGGTGAAATATATATCAAATCACCCTACTTATTGCCTAAAAATCACCAAATTTTTTGTCTTTTATTACTACGATGTGCTACTAATTGACCCGTTTTAAATTTAAGACCGATAATATCCGTCTTAAACAACCTTAAATGACCCACGAAGCCCACTCTTTTACCCGGTAAAAAGGCTAATAAACCTGAACTATAAATTACGCCTCTTCGTCTCCTTGTCATTATTTCTGCGGCTCCACTCATACTCACAGTAACTTTCCTTTATGTTTTCACAGCAAACTATGGCACCATTCATACAAAATCAAAATCCCTTTGCTTTCAAAGAACTCAATTTTCAATCTTATTCAACTATATTTTTTCCTAACTTTGATTATTGCTCTTTAACCGGAAACAATTCATTATTGTACTATTACAACTCCTATTGTTTTAGAAAATTTTGGGTTCTAATTTATTTTATTAAATATTGTATTCCTTAACTACATGCAATCACCAAACAAAGTGAAGATTTATTATTTTCAGCAGGTAATAACTAAATATTTTTAATTTCTTATTCTCATTATGAATTTATGATTTTTGAATATTGTGTTCTTTAAATTCATTTTTCTTTCAGATACTGGACATTCTTTGCCCTTGTACTTCTAGTGATATGTATAATAGTTTATGTAAAATGGATGATTGTAAAATTGTAAAAAAAATTCCAAGCAAAAGCTTATTGTTGTTGTTGTATTAGACGTTAGTACGTTATCTGAATTGTTGTACTCCGTATATGGTAAATAAATGTAAATTTTTGTGTAAACTTTTCCAATTGTAATTTTTATGAGCAGTTATTACTTAAATAATTAAATTCATCAACAATGTGGTCCCTTGAAATTCCTTCTTTTAAGGTATGCTTGACAAATCAGCAGTATGGTTCTTGCTTTAATAAGAAGAGATATGTTTTAATTTATTAAAGGTTTTAGTGGTCAAATTTGCAAGTTTATTGATGAAATTATATGCAAACCGTGAAAATAACACACATGTGTATTAATTTTGTAGGAGGATAATTTTCAGGTAAAAACGAAGATAATACACTTGCTTCTGTACTTTTATTTATGAAACAAATAGGAAAACTGATCGTAACTAACTATAAAGTTTAAGGGCCTCATTTTTCTTTTGGCACTGGGATAGGTGGGCTCTTTATTATCCTCAAGTTTACGAATTGCAAAGCACCTAAATTCTTGAGGGGAGTTGGCTTAGCCCTCTCGTAATCTTAATGAACTTCTTCCATAACAAGGCACAAACCACGGACACTCTTGTCGTGAGACTCTCTAATTTTTCATTTTCACTGTGATACCCCTGCGATAGCGGGATATAAATCTTTATCTTTTTTTTTTCTTTTTCTTTCTTTCCTTCTTCTAAATGCATGAACTTTGAAAATGAATTCTTAGAAATAGTAATTGAACCACCTCTTGAACCTGTTGCACCATTATCTACAGTTCTACCCATCTAGCCAACAAGTCAACCTTTTCTTGTCTCCCTGGCCTTCTTACCCTCATACAACTCTCCTTTTGTGTTCATCTCATCCAATTCATATTTTCTGATCTTTCTTTTCTTTTCTTTTACTAAAATCTTTTCTTTTCTTTTCTTTTTCCTTCCTAAAACTAAAAAATATTTTCTTCAATCTTTCCACATCATTTTCTATGGGTATTCAATGTCTACTAAAATTGATTCTTCATCGATCTCTTTTAATGGATGCTCAAATGGATGCTCAAATTGATTAATCAATCTCTTTAATGCTTCATCATCAGTCCAAGATCTGGGTCAAGTTACAATTTGGGGCCATCGTCTCTGAGTTTTGGAGGTACTCCATTTATAAAAGTTTTGTTTATTGTTTGAGTTTGCAGGTATTCCATTTATGTAGCTAATTTGTCAGATCTACGGTCAACTCTCTTTATTTCTCTGGCTTCTCAGCCACTCATTCTGACAAATTAATTGTTGTTTGATGTTGTTTGATGTTTATTAAAGAGATTTATTGTTGTTTGATGTTTATTCCTTGTTTTTCAGGTGTTTTTAGAGCTGTTGATGTTTATTAAAGAGATTTATTGTTGTTTGATGTTTATTCCTTGTTTTTCAGGTGTTTTTAGAGCTGTTTATTGAGTTGTTTGTAGGTCTGATTTTGTCTAATAGATTTGTTTTTAGGTCTGACTTAGTAATCGAATGAGTTCGTAGTTAGTTAGTCCACTTGGTGCTCTTTAGTGGTTGAGTACATTTAAATTGTTAAATTTTTTTAATTGGGTTAATTGACGGGTTCTTTAAGAATATGGGTTGGGTTGACTGTGTGATTAATGCTTCTCTTAAGCCACAAGGTTGATGGGTTTCAGGTTCATTGAAGGCTCTTTCCACCAACACACATTTGGAAGGGTTACAATCACATCATTGCAGCCAAAGCACAGGTATTGATTTGAAATTGGTGTCGTTTGATTAATTAAGGTTTTGATTTGACCTGTTTATGGTGTTTTAATTAATTTATCTGATATTGCGTTTTTCCTTTAACCTAATTATCAATAGTATTATAGTTGACGATGAAGGCTTAGCAGGTGGGACATAGTTACGAGTTTCACGGGATATCTATTAGCATTGAGTGGTTGTTCGTTGTAGATAGGACCAGGAGATAAGATCACGCTGATTAGAGGTTCCAGCCCATTGAGTTGGATGGCAAGGTGATTAGGCTTTGAATCTGAAGCGTTGCTTGTCAAGAAAGGTAATGCATGTCGCAACGATAAAATTTGTAGGATACGTGTCTATGTTTGGTTAATACAAGATGGCAGATCTCTTCCGGGTGGCTCATTCTATTGTAAATTGTGAATTTCTTTTTTTCATGCCATTTCAAAATATAATCTTTAAAATCATTGTTTTCTTGCAGTACCGATTTTAGGGTCCATCCCATTGAGTTGTATGGCAAGTTGATTAGGATTCGAATCTGAAGCGTTTCTTGTCAAGAAATAAAGAAAGGTAATGCCCGTCACACTGGTCAAATTTTTAAAATTAGTGTCTATCTTTGGTTGATACAAGATGTCGTGCCTCTTCCGGGTGGCCCATTCTAAGTTGGTATAGATTTGTGATTGATATTACGATGATTTTCCTGAAAAACCTTTTACGATGATAATTATTTAAATCAGTGTTAGGTGATCCACTTTTTTGATCTTGCAGTACCGATTTGAGGTTCCAGCCCACTAGGTTAGATGGCATGCGGATATTGCTTCGAATCTGAGGCGTTGCTTGTCAAGAAAAGGTAATGCCCGTCCCAACAGTAAAAATTGTAATATGTGAAATCCTTTCTTTCATGCCATTTAAAAAGATAATCTTTTAAATAAGTGTTTCCTTGCAGTACCGATTTGAGGTTCGAGCCAATTGAGTTAGATGGCAAGCGGATTAATCTTCGAATCTGATGTTTTGGTTGTCAAGAGAGGTAATGCCCGTCCCAACGGTCAAATTTTTGATATGTGAACTACTTTCTTTCATGCCACCTGACTTGTTTTTAGGTCTGATTTGTAGGTCTGATTTTGTCTTCAAAAGATCATCTTTTAACTAAGTGTTTGCTTGCAGTAATAAATTGAGGTTCCGGCCCATTGAGTTGGATGACAAGCTGATTAGCCTTTTGATCTGTAGCGTCGCTTGTAAAGAAAGGTAATGCCCGTCAACGGTAAAATGTTTACAATTAGTGTCTATCTTTGCTTAGTACAATATGTCGGGGGTCTTCTAGGTACAACGCATAGAACAGTGGATTAGCGCGTCTGAAATCATCTAATCAGAAGGTCGTAGGTTCACGACCCACTATGGTGGTTGGGAGCCATAGCATTTGTGGATTTATTCGGCATAATCTGTTCTTAATCAATGTGTGCAATAGGTGCTCTTTAATGGTTACTTCCATTTAACTGATTGGTAGTCTTCTGTTTGCAGGCTGTGCAAGAAGAAAAGCCTGCTCTTGGGTGAACTCTCATATCTCTGGTAGCTTGGCTCCCCTCTTTTAGTCTTTATAGTCACGACCATTTGTGTTCACAAATGAATGGAACTTTAATTTTTGATCGAACAATTAAAAAACATGACCCATGCTCTGTGATTACGTATAACCTATTCTCCAGACTTTGGAACATGCAATTGTTCGTTCGCTTTCGAATGAGCTTATTTGAGACTGTGCTTATTTCGCTCCCGTAAAAAAAAAAAAAACTTAACATAATTTCTATGAAGTATCCTAGAACAAAATAACACTGCATAGCGCAGTGGATTAGCGCGTCTGGCTTTGGATCAGAAGGGCGTGGGTTCAATTCCCACTGTGGTTGTTCAGGGCTATAGCATTTGTAGATTTCTTCGAAAAAAATCATCCTTAATTACTGCACTTTGCGCTCTTTAGTGGTTCAGTACATTACTTGTTTTGTAGTTTTGTGTTTGTAGGTTGCACAGGAGGAAGAGACTACCCTTGGGTAAGCTCTCGTATCTTTGATAGTTTGGTTCCACTCTTTTCGTAGTTATATTTGCATCCATTCGATTTTACAAGTGTGATCTGCGTATTAATTTTTGATTGGCCTATAAAAAACATTATGCATGCTATGTGCTTACGTATAACCTGTTAATCGTGGTGGATAATAAACCAAAAGTAGAAAGTATAACGCAATAGGCTTGGGATCAGGAGGTCGTGGGTTCACCTCCCACTGTGCTTGTTTGAATAATTAGTTATTTATCTTTCTTTTTTAGAAAACCGTGAAAAGAAAGTAATTTAGCAGTGGTCTCCAATTTGGGCTTGCGTTCGTTTGGGCAGTTTACTTTAATCGTTGTTTATTTTTTAAAAAATAAACTCTGGTCAACCCGGTTGGATTGGTGCGCCTCGCTGAGCTAATGGTTCGTACAAAGTATTGTGTGCTAATGTCATTTGGCGGGTATTACTGTTGTCATAGGAAAACCAAACAGACCTCGACCTTGTTTGCCCGAGCCACACATTTGCGAAGTGCTGGTCATCCGCCACAAAAGTCCTCCGCTGAACAAGAAACAGCATGGCCTGACCTAACATGGCTCGTGCTGAATACCGGTTGTTTCTGCTCATTGTCAGCAGAGTGACCACGCCAAATGCAAGGCCACATTAAATTACCTGTTCTGCCAATTCAGGAGCATCAATCCGTCAGCCGTCGGGATGACAACATGAAATAATTGAAATTAATATCCCTGTATCGCAACCCAACTTGTGTGCACAAAGGAATTAGTTTCGCCTTCCTGTCACTAATTAAAGTGATGATTACACCTTAAATGGCGGTCCATTGAAAAACGACACAGTTGGACAATAATTCCACATTAAGGAAATCTTGCTGTCGAGGCATAAGCGTAAGGGGGTGAGCTATATAGACAAATGCTTGCTTTCCGAACATCCATGGGCATTGAAATATCTTACCCTCTTAACAACGTGCACAAATGACCTAAATGACCAAAAGAAACTATTTTTTATTACGCAAGTCAGCCTTACCTGATTTTGCATACGCACATTTCTTATTACGTCAAACAACCGCGCTTAGGAAATAATCACCTTCCAAGCTGAAAAGCATAGTCTAACCACAAATTCTCATTTGTGACGGACACTATCCGTCGCAAGCTTAAGACGGATACCATATTCTCTCACAAAATACCCATTAAAGGTGAGTGGAGAAGCACATGGGGGGTGCCCACCTTGTCCCCTCTACCCATTTCCTCTCACAAAATACCCGTCGCAAGATCCGATCCGTCGCAAGCAAGACCTACTGTAGTCTAACAGCTTGTTCAACTTGTAATAGTATGTGGTACAAAAGATACATACTGTATAATATTGGATGCCTGTTCGCGGGGCCTAACACTGTGTATGACTGCTCAGTTTTGACCATAACTAAGTGATGTTTGACAGTCTTATCAATCTTTGTGGAGTGTTTATGAGAGTCGTTCCACAATCCATGGGATTGCTTCAAATTCAACAGAAAATCTGTGCTTCTGTGTCACCATACCTCTATACTTTTTCTATGTAATATAAATTTTATAAACAGAGAAAAAAAGGGGGAGAGGGAAGTGACTACTTAACCCTTAACTGCTTGAGTTTCTTAAAGACAATTGTTTAGTAGTGTTACTATTTGGTCTAAAAACCCCCAATGCCTCTTAACAATTGTAAAGGTATTATCAAATTCCCATGTTACAACTATATTTATATGCGGTTAAATATTAATTAAAATTATTAGTTCTACAACCTTCGATGACATATGATTGAATTTTGCAGAAACTATGTTTATGTACGTCTTTACAATTGTAGAGGTAAACGTATTAACAAGTGTAAAAGTATTAAAAATAAACGCCACTACGATAATATATTTCTATACAAAAATATAGTGTTGCAAAATTTGATTTTATATTGACTTCAATTTAGCGGAGATCAATTTTGATAAAATATTCATTATAGATCAAATATATGGGTTCAATTGCTACATATGAAATGGCTGAATATATATATTTATATATATATACATATATATATATACATATATATATATAGAGATAGAGGCGGAATCTCGTGAGTTTGGTTCTTACGGTGAGTTGGTATTCACAAATCTCAGCCATTGAACATGAGGAAATAAATGGCTGAGATTGAATTTAGAATAACATACAAAGCCCAACAACAAAATACAGACAATACTCTTTCGCTGAAAAACATAACAAGCCCATTGAAAAATTGTCTTCAACCCCTCTCTCTCTATCCATAAATTACATCATCGAAATTAGACGAGTAACAAACCAACTGCATTCTCATTTATCAATTATTGATTTCAGCCAATATGAATTCCAATTATAACAAATATGATTTCGACTTAGGCGTCGGATCGAATCATCGTTCATCTAAATCTATAAATCAACGCAAAAACAATTCCAATACTAATTCTAATTCGTATTTATATAATGATGAAAGTTGGGCGAAGTTAGGCTGAATGGTGTACAAAAGGTTTGTATGTAATTGGAATTAATGAATTATTTGAATTTTTTATAGTAGTTTTGGCTTTGTATGATTGCTACTCGCACAGAGTTTGCATGGACGAGGAAATTTGTGGAGATTCCTTTTGCATTATTTGTGTACAAATATGGGAATTACAACATGCCTATACTAATCAATGGCGGTTAACCAATCGAACTCTGTCGGCAAGAGGAGCTCATTATGTTTTTTGGTGTAGTTACTTTTTAACAAGATTAACTAGATTTTATCCTCCAAATTCGATATCATCAAACTTGAGTACTTGTTTGTGTCCTGCACGATGCCCTGGTTATAGAACAATGGTACAAAGTAGTTAGCTAACATCGTCCTTTTGAGATACATTTATCATGACAACTCTCTATAATATGACAAGCAATGAAGCAACACTGATAACAAAGCAGTAACACCACAATAACACATCAGTAACTTTATTAGTGAACAGCACAATAACACTCCACAATAACACTCGATTAAAACTATAGTAGCACTAGAGTAACATCACATTTATCATGACAACTCTCTATAATATGACAAGCAAGGAAATCTATTGTTACTATAGTTTTAATCGAGTGTTATTTTTGTTGTTATCACGTGTTATACCAGTGTTATTCTTTATTTTACTTTATTTTGCTATCACGTGTTATTCCAGTGTTATTCTTTTGTTACTTTTTTTTGTTACTCTTAAGTTTTCGTGTGTTATTTTTATGTTAATCTTGTATTACTATATATAGTCTATTATTATTACGCTATACATAGTATTATTCAGTGTTATTCCTATGTTACTTTTATGTTACTCTTATTAGGGCTGAGCAAAAATATACGATACGGTTTTAATATACGGATACGATACGGTATACGGTTTTAGTTACACGGATTTCCGGGTACACGATACGAATTTCCGGGTATACGATACGGTTTTTAAAAAAACCGTACCGGGTCCGGGTCGGGGAAAATCAAAACCGGGTATACGGTTTTGACCCGGTTTAATTAAAAATAACCAAAAAAAAAGTTGTATGTAAAATTTTGTTGTCTATTTTGACTATATGGGTGAAATTTTGAGCACTTATCATTTTATGTGAAACTTATAATATACGCAACTCACTTTATCAGTGACAAATTTCTGTGTGAAGTTTTGCAAATTTGTATTTTGCTATTTTACCTACTGACTTTGCAAGTAATTGTGTTTTATAATAATGATCCTAATAGATTATATAAGCATCTTATTTATTGGTCGTTACTAATGTTGTGGATTCGAATTACAGGTCTGAGCATTATCAATTAAACCGGATCCGGGTATACGGTTTTCGGGTACCCGGTTTAACCGGGTATACAAAAACCGGGTACCCGGTTAAACCGGGTCGGATCCGGGTATTAATTTTTGGCCTTCCAAAAACCGGGTACCCGATACGGTTATTAAAACCGTACCGGGTACCCGGTTTTGCTCACCCCCAACTCTTATGATACACTTGTGTTACTCATAAGTTACATTTGTGTTACTTGGAGTTATTTTTTTAATTACTAAATGGCTAAATCCTCATCGTAATTACTGGTAGCGTAACATTACTTGATTTAAGACAAATATTAAAACCAAAACTACAACTAACCAACATCACCTATAGATATTTTTAAGCATTCACTTAATAAAACTTAGGCTTACACTCTTAGCTAACACAATTCACTATCTACTACCAGCAAGTTTTAATCAAGTGCAATTTCTCCATAGGTCAAGAACAAGATAAACCAATTTAATATCATATCTTGCAAGTGGCAAGTATAATCAACTTCACGGATAAGCAAAGCTATTACTCCGTACTATACCATCAACTATTCATATATTCTCCTAGTTAAACGCACAAAAAATTGCAAGTTATAAAACAATCTGTAAGTTATAAAAACAACTATTCATATATTCTCCGTACTATGTCATCGATCGTAGTCTTATCTTCGCTAATTCGACTCATCATGATGATCCTCGTCATTCTCTTCTTCCTTTCTTGCCTTTTCTCTCGCTTTGTGTGTTGATTCTCTACCTATTTCATTGATTTGATCGTTCTTCATTCATCTATCGACGTCGTAATATTCATCTATCGACGTCGTAATATAACTTTGTTGAACTGAAAAAATTCATGGAATAGAATCAATGAGTTTCTTGATTATTTTATCACTCATTTGAATGATTTCTCATTTGACAATCAATTAAAAATCCAATTTAAAGACAAAAAAAAGCTGTTGAACGAAAGTATGAAGAGGAAAGAGGGTCAACAATTTTGGACAGAGAAAATAAAGTTTGAAAATGAAAGGAGTCGCGAAGACGACTTTTTGTATAGAATTCTGACTTTGTTTTGTTTTTAGATTAAATCCCAGCCGTTTATTTCTCTTTATTCTATGGTCCAGATTTGTGAGTACCAACTCACCATAAGACGCTAGACTCAAAAGAACTCAATTCTATATATATATATATATATATATATATATATATATATATATATAGTCAAATTCTTTTGAGTCTTTAATATTTATAGAGTCCTTAAGTCCTTAGTACAACCATTAGATGAATGAGATCAATGGTTTAGATTGTCACAGAAGGTAGGGTCTTTATAGGCTAAAGAAAAAAAAGGAAAATGTAATAGGAAGAGAGAGAGAGAGTGTGTGCAGGCTGACACTCTGACATTACAAATGACAAATCACATTTTCTCTTTCATCTCATCATGTCACACTAAATCCGTATAAAATCAAAGCACCAACATAAAAAGCTCCGTAAATTTTCATCCGGACTCCGATTAAGACGAAACAAAAGCCTCAAATTATTATTTTTTCGAGCCCGTCGTAATGGTCGTATTTTCATATATTATTGAGGTTTTGAAAATTTCAGTACTAATCGATTTTGTTTGAAGTTAAATCATATCTACTTCTAATTAATTATTTAATTTACTCATATATTTAAAGTTACTTATATAATTGAAGTTATAAGTATAATTTGACGTTTATTTGAAATTACATCATATATGGCTTGAAGTTACATTGATTGTTAATTAAAGTTACACAAATTAGACTTGAAGTTACATTGTTTGTTAATTAAAGTAACACTGATTGTTCATTACAGTAACACAATTAATTGTCCATTACAGTAACACTATTAATTGTTCATTACATTAGACTTGAAGTTACACTGATTGTTCATTAAAGTAACACTATTAGTTGTTAAAGTTACACAACATGTTAATTGAAGTTACAGTAATATAATTAAAAGGGACGGCTATTTTATTCAACATAATGAAAATAATAATTATTTTAAATCAAATTTAAAGTTACACAGCTTGTCCATTATAGTTACACAACTTATTCGTTACAGTTACAACCCCAAAACATTGTTGTTACACTCTTTAAAAGCGAAATTATACAAAATTTATTCATAATTTACATTCTTGTAAAAATGCTATGATGAACAATGAGTGTAATATGTATAACTGAATTTACATTCTAATATATGTCAACAATGAGTCACATCAACTTTACAATATTAGAATAAATGTTACAGCCGTTACATATACATAGAGTTCTTGAGTCATATCCACTCTACACTTGTTCATTACTGTCAAACTCATTGTTCATTACAATCACACTCATTGTTCATCACAGTTACACAACTCGTTCATTACAGTAACGCTTATTATTCATCAAAGTTACACAAGATGCACATTGAAGTTATATTAGAACATAATTAAAATGGACGACTCTTTTACTGGACATAATGAAAATTAAAATCACTTAGTCAATTTTACAGTTACACAACTTGTCCGTTATAGTTACAAAACTTGTTCATTACAGTAACACACCCAAAATATTAAAGTCGTTACACTCTTTAAAATGAAGTTATATAAACTCTATTCACAAGTTACATTTTTAAAAACTGAAGTTATAATATATATTAGTTAAAGTTACACTAAATTCATTTAAAATTATACTCTTTAAAGCTTAAAGTTACAGTCATTAAAATGAAGTTACACAAAATCTACTTGTAGTTTACGGTCATGTTTCTCATCATATTCATCATAATCATATCTATCGTCATTAAAAAATTGCAATTAAAAATTTTAAAACGTAGATATGATTAAAAAAAATTAAAAAGTAATTTAAACAAAAATCAACCGAGTTTTCGAGCACAAATGAGCAGTAATGTATAATTTGAAAAATCAATGGTATACAAAAATATCACCATTGCAACGGGCTCAAAAAAATAATAAAGTTAGGCTTTTGTTTCGCCTTAATCAGAGTCCGGATGAAGACTTTATAAGCTTTTTATAAAACCGCTTATATTTTACGCGGGAATTTTAAAACACACGAAAAAAACCTAGAATTACACATATAAAATAACAGGTGAGAAAGTTTACACTAATAAAAAAATTACTTACAAAATTTATATTCAAAACTTGTAAAACTTCAAGTGAATGCATATAATGTAAAGAAATTAATGAAGAAGAGTAGAAAATGAGGGAGAATGGGTTGGGGAGACAAATCAGATTTTTTGGTTTTAAAATCTGATTTGAGGAGAGAGGGAGGGAATAATTATAGGTGAGATAGTGTATAGGGAAGTGGGGCTATGAGTGGCTAAGGAGAGAGGGAAGAGAGAGGTAAATTGTCACATCAAATTGGCACATGTTAGGTGTCCTTTTTACAACACATTTCAACCCTTAATCTCACAAATCTAATGGATAGGATGAGGACTCAAGGACTTCACACATATAGGAGGACTCAATTGATCCTTACTCTATATATATATATATATATATATATATATATATATATATATATATATATAGAGAGAGAGAGAGAGAGAGAGAGAGAGAGCAAAGATCAATTGAGTCCTTGTGTATGTGTCGAGTCCTTGAGTCCCAATTGCATCCATTGGATCAATGAAATGGGCGGATGAGATCAAATGGAAAAGGACAACCAAGTTGTATTTTAATTGAAATGACAATTAACCTCTCACCTCCCTATAACTGATAACCCTCATTTAGCCATCCCCTTAGCTCTTAATCCCGGTTATCCATGCATGCCATCATTACACGTTACCCCACTTCCTCTATTCTCATGCAAACACTCTATCAAACCAACACTCAACATCCAATATTTCAAACTGCTTTCTTCTTCTTTTCCATCAAACCGTCAAACCGCCCACTTCTTCTTCTTTTCCATCAAACTGCTTTCTTTCATCTCCATAGTTGATTTCTTTCATCTCCATAATTAATTTCTTTCATCTCCATCAAACGCCCCTTAATTCCTTTGTTATTCGAGGTAATCTTCACCATCTTTCTTTGTTGTATTCCTTTGTTATCCTGTATTTCATCCAATAATATTACCTTGTTTGACACTTTAATTCAAACTGTTTTTGACACTTTTTTTGTGCCATTAATAATAATTGAAACTGTATTTCATTCAATATTAGCATTTTCTGCTTTTTGTGTAATAGATTTGAGTAAGTGGTATATTTTTCATTCCCATAGTTTATATTTTAATTTGTGTAACTGATATGACAAGTTGTTTAAATTTCCATTTTCATAATTAGGGTTCATAATTAGAGTAACACTAGTTCCGTTTTTAGATTATTTCCAGTATTAGGGTTTAAACATTAATCATGTATGTTTGATTTGTTTTATTCATCTTCAAACTTCAACGGATTTATTAATGGGTCAAAAAAATAATTCCTTTTTGATACTACTTTTGTAATTTATCTAAAATGAATCAATTGAGAAAACCACCCATTGAAGTCCAATTTTTGTGTGAAGTGTAACTCTGATGCGTTGGTAGTGTAACTCTTATGAATATCTTATGTAACTTTAAGGAACATCAAGGTTTAATGGTTCAAATCAGTAAAACCACCCATTAAATTTGTGTTTCTTGGAAGTGTAACTGTGATGCATTGGTAATGTAACTTTTATGAATAAGTGCTGTAACTGTAATACCTATCAATTGAGAAATTAAATGTTTTCCCAATGTAATTCCCCTCTATAATCTGTGTATCTGTAATCCATATTTATTGCCAAGTTGTATGTTTGATTTGTTGTATTCATCTTCAAACTTGAATGGATTGAATATTGGGTCAAAACAATATTCCCTTTTTGATACTACTTTTGTATTTTATCTAAACTGAATCAATTGAGAAAACCACCCATTGAAGTCCAATTTTTGTGTGAAGTGTAACTCTGATGCGTTGGTAGTGTAACTCTTATGAATATCTAATGTAACTTTAAGAAACATCAAGGTTGAATGGTTCAAATCAGTAAAACCACCCATTAAATTTGTATTTCTTGGAAGTGTAACTGTGATGCACTGGTAATGTAACTGCTATGAATAAGTGCTGTAACTGTAATACCTATCAATTGAGAAATTAAATGTTTTCCCAATGTAATTCCCCCCTATAATCTGTGTATCTGTAATTCATATTTATTGTTACAGTATAATTGATCTTAGTGTAAACCCTCAGTGTCACTTCTTTAATCCAACGACCTTTAATCCACAGCAGCAAGATCATATTTGGTCGAACTTTATTTCACATATTGAGTCATTTGTTTGGTTTTGGTGGTTGCCTTATCTTGTAATAACTAGATATATAATGCAGATGGCCCCCGATGAAGCGGAACAGCCTACTGGAGCGGAACAACTGGAGCGGAACAACCCACTGGAGCGGAACAGCCCACTGGTGGTTCGATGTATGTTAAGTGCAGAGCTAAGAGGCTATTTAAACTGATCCCAAAGCTTAATGACGCCAAGCGGCGCGCGCTTTCTAGAATTGGGTTTGGGGGACTGCTCGAGCTGAAGTTCTCGAGTTTCCCGCTTGCATACGTGCAGCCATTCCTCGATGCGTTCAGTGATGGGTCGTATGTGTTCCGGACCAGTAGACTAAAAGAGTTTACGGTTTCCAAACATGACGTACATGATTGCTTTTTGTTACCCTATGGGCCGAACCAGCTTGAAATTGTTCAAACTGGACGGGGGAATAATGCATCTACGGTAGAAGCAACGGCTTTAAAAAAAAGTGGCGGGAAAGGTACAACATCCGCAAACCTGGTGCGCATATTCCCATTCAGAAATTGTTAGATGAGCTGGAGGCGGACGCAGAAGGCGGCGATGATTTCTGCCGGTTGTTTGTGCTATTTTGCATGTCCTCGTTCTTGTGTCCTACGTCCAATAACTCCATCGATTTGAAGATCCTGAAGGCTGTTGAAGATGTTAGTGCCATTAAGAATTACGATTGGTGTACGTATGTGCTCGAGGGGATTGTCAGCGCAGCGGAAAGTTCTCTTAGTTTGCCTACAAATTTGCGTGGGTGTATTCCCTTTCTAATGATCACCTATTTCCAAAGGTTTGATTACAAAGGCAAGGCATGTGAACATGATTTGCCATTGATTAAGCATTGGGACGAGGCCAGACTAAAGGATCGGTGTGCATTTGAAATTGACAAGAACAAGGGTTTGGGACGGTTATCGTGGTCTATGGTAAAAAATCCGCGTTGTACTCTGATTGCCAGTTCAGCGCCGGTCAGTCATCCAATTATTCCGATTACTAGTGGGGGAGAACATCCACTTTCAATCACAGCGGGACCCAAAAAATTTATTCAAATTGAACTCCCTGCTGGTGTCAAAGATGATGAGGAGTTGAAAGCTGCAGCTGTAGATGTAAGTTTGTTTATAAATATTGTTGTGCTCAATACTGGTTACTGTAATATAGAAGAAAGGTAACTGTTATTTACATGATGTGTAACTGTAACTGTGATCAATTTAATGTGTAACTTTAAAACATAAGTTGTGTAACTGTAACTGTGATTAATATGTTATGTAACTGTTATTAACATGTTGTGTAACTGTAACTGTAACAGTTTTATTTAACTGTTTATTAGTTTGTGACTCATATACTCAATATGTGTTACTGTAATATAGAAGAAATGTAACTTTAACGGTCAAAGTTTGTTATTGTTACCTTTATTGGTAGATTATGTAATCATAATGACTAAGTGGTGTAACTTTAATGCCAATGGTGTGTTACTTTGATTTAAAAATTGTGTTACTGTAAAAAATGCAGGGTCTTCATGAGCTTTATTTGCAAATTCAGAGGGTAACTGTAACTGTGATCAATCTAATGTGTAACTTTAAAACATAAGTTGTGTAACTGTAACTGTAACAGTTGTATTTAACTGTTTGTTAGTTTGTGACTCATATACTCAATATGTGTTACTGTAATTTAGAAGAAATGTAACTTTAACGGTCAAAGTTTGTTATTGTTACCTTTATTGGTAGATTATGTAATCATAATGACTAAGTTGTGTTACTCTAGAAGGTAAAATGTGTAATTCTGATTCTACTAAGTGGTGTAACTTTAATGCCAATGGTGTGTTACTTTGATTTAAAAGTTGTGTTACTGTAAAAAAATGCAGGGTCTTCATGAGCTTTATTTGCAAATTCAGAGGAACGCAATTGCCTTCCACTCCTGGTATGCAGATGCAACAGCCACTATTAAACGTTTGTCTTCTGGATCAAAGGACCATGTAGGTCATGTCTTGTCACAAACCACCCAACAATTCTTCCACAATGAGGACACAAATCAATACGTGAATGATGTTGAACAGATTGCTTTACAACTAAAACAATCCGCTGTTAATGCACCTGAATTTAAAGACTTTGTTGGTGAATCGAAAACAGAAGACGGGCCTGAGCGCGCCGCTGAATTACAAGTGGCTGGAGTGCCGCATGATTTATCTAAAGATGCAACTGATGATGTAGGTCTTGAGACAATGGGTGTGGGCACTGAAATTGGTGTAGTAGGCGGAAACGGCGGTAATGTTGATGAGTTGGATGAAGCAAAGGATAAAGGTCCTGAGTTATTTGAAGATTTTGATATTGAGTTTTATAATACAGTAAAAGTAAATGAGGTCACTTTCAGAGCGGGAGGGGTAGAGAATGATGGAAGTGCAGAACGACGAGAGACAAGAATACTCTTGGAGACACTGTACAGTGAGGCAGACGTTGACGAAGCATTTCGTCTATCAGATGAAGCCGGTAGGGGTATGATTATAGGGTTGGGGGCTAAGATAGATGTAAGTCTAGAAGTTGAGGATTCTGATCGTGTTGTAGGTGTAAAGGAATCTAAAGCTGTGGTGGAGGAGGAGCTTGTCGTAGGTGAGCCTGAAGTCCCATCATCCCACATGATTCAGAGCTCATTTAACTCTTCCGCATACACACACGAGGCATTCAAAGCAGCAACCGAGCCTGATGATGGCGAAGTAGTTTTGGTCAACACGGATGGTCATGAGGCTGGAATAACAACGGAGGAGGTTGAACACGTTACGAGTGTAGCTGCGGGGGCGGAGGAGCCAGCACCGACTAACACCGAAGTTCAAGGGGTCGGGGAGGGCGGAGTATCAGCTGAGGATAAGAGAGTTGGGGGGGCTGCGGTATCACATGGGGAAGTTGCCGGCGATTTAGGATTAGGGGCAAGTGGAATCCCCTTCACACTCTACTCCACAGCAGAAATTAATGAAGTTGTTGGCGGCGCCCCCACTGGAGGGGTAGATCTGGAAGCGGGGAGCAATACTAGCGTTGCGGCCCATTTATATCCCGCAGACAAATATGATCCACCATCCATTTCTACTACACTCCATGGTGCCTCTACCGTGCATGAAGAATGTACCAGAGAACCTTGGGTGTTCTCTCGATTGTGGGACTCCTGATCCAGAACAGTTTGTCTGCACAAATTTCATGCGCCGCGACAAGAAAGCGTTTTCCACAGTTTTCTCCCTGCACAAAGAAGTCATGGATTACGTATTTTCTGAATCTGATACTCATCCGAAAGGGTATGATGACCTATCTGATCTTTTATAAAATCAAATTTAAACTTATTGTGCTTGTTTGTCACACAATGGCATATAAAGTAACACTCAGTGGTCTTTAAAGTCACACTATTTCTTCTTTACAATTACACTCAGTAATATCTCAATTCTGTGACTTTGTTTTTTTACTTTAAAGTGAGTCTTGATGTGGTTGATACAATTGAGGTGTTTTTGTAATATTTAGGGAACAATTGGTGGCGTATTATGACATTTTAGCATCCCTCGCACAGTGGAAATGGAAAGCTTGAAACCCGGTATGCAAGTAACGAATTATGTTATCGACTGCTGGTGTATACTCTTGAATCAGATTATGCACGAGAACGGGGCACGGTCCAGGATATCCCGATGTTTCCTTGGCCTTACTCATGCTGTATGTTTTATTTGACCTTTTGGTTTCAGTGTGTATTAACAATGCAGTCCGAATATGTTCTCACCACCGTCGAACCAACAGGATACTGCTGTTGAAATTTGGACGGCGATGAAACATGGGAAAGTTGTTGACCGTGGAACAGAATTACATTGTTCGTGGGATACATGGGTGCAGTCGAATTGTGCTACTTTTGATCTTGACTCTGATTTGGTACGTACATCTATCACAGAATATGGGCAATAAGTCTAGCATTGGTTGATAATAACTTACTTCCCTTAAAATGACATGTATTCGTCCCAGTGTTATCTGGCAATAATGACCACTACAGTTGTGCATGCATTAACTTCAGGTCCAAACAGATTCAGTACCTTGACATTAGGTACTACCAAGATGATCTTCTGAAGTTGCCGTACGGTGGCATTTCTCGGCTTGTGGTAAAAGCAAACTTTATAGCTAGTCTCTATGCTATTTATCTTATTGTTCACAAAAATTGATGTGCTCAATATGTGTTACTGTAACATAGAAGTAATGTAACTGTTATTTACATAATGTGTAACTGTAACTGTTAGCTGTCTAATGTGTAACTTCAAAACTTAATTTGTGTAACTGTAACTGTGATTAATTCATTATGTAACTGTTATTAACATGTTGTGTAACTGTAACTGTTTTATTTAACTATTTATTAGTTTGTGACTCTTTTACTCAAGATGTGTTACTGTAATGCAGTAGAAATGTAACTTTAATTTTCAAAATTTGTTATCGTTACCTTTATTAGTAGATTATGTAATTATAATGACTAAGTTCTGTTACTCTATAAGGTAAAATGTTGTTCTTTTATTAGCGTTTGTTCATTTATGCAGTGTGATGAGGTGGGAAAGTACATGGTAAAAAAAGGTATCGCTAAGGGTTCCAAGGTGAGCGGGTTTCAGATCCACAACATTAAGTTCAAATGGCAAGGAACCGGGCATTCTGCTAATGATTGCGGTGTTTACCTTATGATTCACATGCTGCTCTTTTGCGGGGAGCCGTTTGATTGTGACTTAGGCACAATTATGCATACTGGGTTGTACCGGGCAGAGATAGCGGCGACCCTTATTCTCAGTGATATTAACAATGTCAGAAAGGAGGTGATGTCTAGGGTTTCTGACTTCACTGCGGCGAAAGCAGAGCTGGCATCCCAGATGTCTGGGGCCGGGAAATCAGGCATAACGATCTCCCTCAAGAGAAGTTCTGGAACAGAATTAGCTCGTACACCTGATAAGCGCATGCGGTCCACCGATACCATGGAGGAAGCTGATGTTACGGCAGTTCCCATCCGGTCAGCGGGTAGTCTGAACGACACATGTGTTCGTAGTCGCCGGCGTGGCCGGGGAGATGGTCTGGGGTGCACACTTCAGTGCGGGGATGTTGAGGAAAATGTGCTGCTTGTAGCGAGGTCCCTTAGATTAAACCTGACCTTGCTAAAGAATGTTCAAACGCTACGGAAACATGTTGTCGACTATTGTTTCCTCGATGACTGGAATTACGCACACAAGTAGGTGGATGAAATTTTGTTTTTTTATTTACGTTTTATACCCAATTGCAAGCTTTATTTAATTGCGTGATTTTCTTTTTTAACCACAGTGAGCAATTAGTGAACTACAATCGACATGCTGCCCTTACCAGGGCCAATATGCTGACAATGCTACCTGACGTGGGTTTGTGCGATGCGGTGATCGAGTGTTGGTCGATGTTAATGAACCGTCTTGAAACAGATGAGTATGACTTTCAAAGAATGTCATTCTTCGTTATCGGCCACATGGTACGCTTTTTAACCTACAACTCTTGGGACACAAATTATCATTTCATTTACTGTCACTGTGATACATTCATTGTGATTGTAACTGTAATGCATATTGTGGGTTACTTCTAAGCAGTCAGTGTGTTACTATATTATGTCAATGGGATACCTTCATTGCCATTGTAACTGTTATGCAGACTGTGTGTTACTTCTAGGCATTCAATGTGTGACTTCATTATGTCAATGAGATACCTTCATTGCGATTGTAACTGTAATCCTTATCATATGTTACTTCAAGGCTGTCAGTGTGTTACTTCAAGTCTGTCAGTGTGTTACTTCATTACTTTTTAACAGTTACTGTAATTGCAATTCCTTATTTTGACAGGAGTATTTGAATCAACTTCTTCAATCAGCAGATCAGACCACACAAGATGATACTGTCCTCGACAACCTTTACGAGATGTGGGATTTGTACATTCAGGACTCTCAAGACATCTTCAACTTGAATGCAGATTTACTTTTTGTCCCATTCAACATAGAGGGTCATTTTGCATGTGTGTGTTTCAACTCCAAAGCGGGGACGATCGATCTCCTTGACCACCAGCTGCACCCTGATCCGAACAAGTCCAAGATCTGCAAATTAGCATCTTTGATTGTAAGCGTGCTACAACCGTATCCTTCTATTGGGTGTATATACGCCTATTTGTGTCTCTTATTATTATGCTCATTATCTCACGCAAGACTCGGCTTTGAGCGATTATTTGGAATCAAAGGGGATAGACAGAGGAAGTGAAATGGTAATGTTTGAACACCGTCAGATTAAATTGCCTTGGCAAAGCTCCTCGCCAAATCTGCCAGAGTCCGGTTTGTTCACAATGATGCACATGCTGATGTATGATGGTAATCCTTTTGATAATGAAGACTTACGCCGGAAGATCAGCCGCCGTTATCTGGTATTCCAACTGACAGCATCCCTCATACTAGCCGATATCAATACTATACGTGATGAAGTTGTGGGTAAGGTCAACCAGTTTTTGGTGGAAAAGGATGACATCTGGACTCGTGTTCACGCACAGCGTAAAATCAACAAGATTATTAAGAAGAAATAGGAACAATGGGTATCTCCTATGGTTTTAACGTTGTGGTATTGGAACTAGATGAAATATTAGGTATCTATATTTGGTAACATTTTCGTAACATTTTGGTATTGGAACAGTTTATTTGAACATTTGCTTCTATGTATATTTGGTATTCGCACAGCGTACTAGAAGAAATATTTTGCTTCTATGTATTGCAACATTTGTTTCAATGCATCTCCAAAATGATTTGGTATCTCCTTTAGTATCAGTTTATTATTACAAGTAAAGTGTTACTATGAAAGTCAACCAGGGTAACTTCAGAACTGAATGAGTGTGACTTCAACAGCAAAACAAATCAGCTATAAAAGGTATGTTCAAGGCAGGATGTGCTATTTCTGTGCATAATGAGTGTGACTGTATCAATAAAACCCATCATATGTTAGTGATAGCGAGCATCCCATTTTCCTATGACCAAAATATGATAATAGGACACTACAGCGACATTAACACAAATACCAAGTAAGCGACACATGATTAAAGCATAATGTAACTTTAATACAGAAAAAATAGTACATCAATAGAGAACCAGTGTCACTGTTAAATTTTAATTCATAACGTCAATAATATGACGCTATATACCAAAAAAATAGGACATAATAGATCCAGCCAAAACGTAACTTCAATCTCTAATAATTGCCAGTACAATTTTGAATCTCTAATAATCGACATAATAGCTCCTAGCTTCTTCTTCTTCTTCTTCTTCTTCTTCTTCTTCTTCTTCTTCTTCTTCTTCTTCTTCTTCTTCTTCTTCTTCTTCCCCTTGGTCTTCAGGTGCAGCCTCCGCAAATGGGTTAGAGCAGTTCTTCTTATCATGGTGGGACATTTGTTTACAATTATTACAGAGTCTTTTTGGTTTACTTGACAAGACAATGGCCTTTGCTTTACTTGATATTATTCTTTTACCGCTCCCCTTATTTTTTGATTTTTTAGGAGGTAATACAACAATCTCCTGGCTGGCCTTAATCCCTAGCATGTTCTCAAACTCTTGCTGTTTACTCACCGTTGTTGAGCACGACGGTAATATATTCAACTTGAAATCACGGATCAAGCTGCATAAACTATCAACCTCCGTTGCGCCAAGCCCCCGTAATACACTAACTGTCTCATGAATTTCTGACCACAGACTGGCCATCTGGATATGTTCCTTGTCAATAATATCAACGTCCTCCGGGTTTTCACCATAAGAGTCAAACAGTTTCATTCTTTTCCCGCACATGCTCCACCTTTTCGCAATATAATTCTCCGGAATTGATTGAAGCCCATACCCCGTATAAATCCATATGATATGACGGCATAGTATTCCTTTTCTTTCAAACATTTTACAGGTGCATACTGCCTCACATGTATCTGGTATAATAAGAGGACACATATTCTCAGTTAACACATAGTAAAATATGTAACTCTATAGAACACATAGTGTAACTTTAATTAATAAGTTGTGTAACTGTAACTGTGCTCATTATCTTATGTTACTCTAATTAATACGTTGTGTAATTGTATATGTTTTTGTTGTGTAACTACCAGTTTGTGTAACTCAAAGGCTCGAGCAGTGTTACTGTAAAATTGAGTCTTATAGTTATACCTGGGTGATATGCTACTTCATAATCGACATTCCTAATTGCATCCTTCACAACAGTCACCTCTAGGCCCTCTTTTATAGAGTACCCCCCGGCTCGACAAGTATTGATAGAGTGATTCACTTCTTCTTGGAAATCAACAAAGGCTGCCTGTGTATACACCTTCGAGCCGTTCTCCTCCATGGCTACATGAGTTTTAACCAACGGGGCGGAGTGACGGTTATCATTGTCCAGCTTCTTCTGCGTATGTCTTTGTTGGTCCATGGCGCTCTCAAAACGCAACCAAAACTCTACTAAAGTACCAGATTTGTGTTCAAATCACTTAAAAAAACTATTAGAACTTTCTGATCTCTGTGTTGTCCTCATCACGGAACCCATCTTCATCTCCCTGCAATGCGCCATGACCCACTGCTTCCTTATATCATACGTGTCTGCAAACCAATCCTTTGTGCCAACTGAATGTTCCCCCATGATTTGAACCCATCTGTTGTCGAAGTCCTCTGCCTCTAGGTCGTCGTCCCATATAATGGTATTCAGCTTCCTTAAAAACTCACTGTAGTCAGCCCTGGTTGCTCCGAATTTTACAGGAACCTTGTTCATGATATGCCACATACAAAACCTGCGTTGCGCTGTTTTGAATATGTGCGGAACAGACGAAATTATTCCTGGATTCTGGTCAGTGATTATATATTCCGGCTCCTTACCGCCCATGGCAATCAGGAAACGGCTAAATACCCAATTAAATGATTCAGCGTCCTCTTTTGCAATTAGTGCCCCGCAAAAGGTAACTGAGCGTTTGTGGTTGTCAACCCCAGTGAACGGCGTGAACACCATGGAATATTTGTTTGTAGAGTACGTTGGGTCGAAAGACACGGCATCTCCATATAGTGAGTAGTTACTTCTGGCAGTCCCGTCAGCCCATAAAGCCCGACGTAGGCTACCATCAATGTCAACGTCGTAGTCAAAGAAGAACCCCTTCCTCATCTCAGCCATGTTCTTAAAGTGATCTACGAACAACTGAGCATCTCGTTCATGAATAAAGCATTTAACATCTCTGTGGAAGTTCTTGAAATCATTGAGTGATGCCCCAATGTTCTCAAACCCATTTACGAGCTCCTTACACATATTGTACGTCCTCGTTGCACCAATTTTTAGCTGGAACAATAAATTTGGTATTTATAATTAATAAATCACTTTCAATAACAACTCTTCTTACACTGTGACTATGATTCATAATAACTGTTACTGCAACCCAAATTAAAATATAGTGATTGTGATTCATATTAACTGTGACTCTAACACATAATGAATGGTACTGTAATATGTGTTACTCTAATTCGAAATAAATGTTACTGTAATACATAACATGTGTTACACTAACATCAGATGAATGTTACTTTGATATACAGTAAGTGTTACTTAATGTGGTACTGTAGCTTAGCTACTGTGAAACTATGATAGGAAAATAGTGTCACTGTGATTCAATAGAATAATATGATTTTAATAGAATATTAGAATATTATGATTTTAATACATAGTATGTGTTACTCTAACGCTAGAAAAATGATACTGTAATATCTGTTACTCTAACACAGCATGATTGTTACTGTAATACATAACATGTGTTACACTAACATAAGATGACTGTTACTTTAATACATAGTATGTGTTACTTAGTGTGGTTCTGTAGCTGAGCTACTGTGAAACTATGATATGAAAATTGTGTAACTGTGATAAAATAGAATATTATGATTTTAATAGAATATTAGAATATTATGATTTTAATACATAATATGTGTTACTCTAAAGCAATATATATGATACTGTAATACACATTATGTGTTACGCTAAGATAGATGTTACTGTAATACTCATTATATGTTACTCTAACGCTATTTAAACGTTATTGTAACATTTGATACTTTAAATCAGATATAGTGTATCTATAGAAACCAAATAGTGTGATTGTGATTGTGGCTCATTTTACGTGTGCCTCATATCAAGTATTACTGCAACACAGAATAAACAATTGTGACTGTACCTACAATCCATATTTAATGAATGTTACTCCAACGCATGATGAATGTTACTCTAATATGTGTAACTACAACGACTGCCAAAATGTTATTGTAATACACACTAAGTGTTACCCTAAGCAAAGACGAATGTTACTGAAGTATGTGATTCTCTAGCTGAGATGTAGTGTAACTACGTAACCAAAATAAGGTGATTGTGAATCATTTTTAAGTTTGATTGTGATACTCCGGGTTACAATAAGTCTACATACCATAAAAAAATATAATAGGGATGTAAAAGAGATAACGAAAACAAACCCTTGAATTGGAGATTATCATTTGCTTGTGGAACTTTGTAATCTTCCTCGACAACTTTTGAAATTCCCTATCATTCACTGATATTAGCTCGTGATTGTGCCCCGAGATGAATCTGTCAATATGTAACACTCCATTGTTCATGAATAACCTAATCCTCGCTCTGCACCCGACCCTTCTCACCTTAGTTTTCCTCTGCAGCATTTCCGCAACGACACCTTCGCTTGTTTCCGGGACATCCAATTTGGGTTTCTTTCCTTGATATGATTTGTAGTGCCCCTCTCTGTTGCAAACTAATAACTTTGACTTCATTGTCCCATCACGCCATTTCTTAGTTGTGTACCTGCGCACATCAAAGCCACATGCAAGTGCGTATATCTTATAAAAAGTTACAGCTTCTTCAACGTCAGAAAATTCCTGCTCCACGTATGGCGTAAACCCACTTTCCACATTCCTACAGAAATCCTCCTCGACGTCATGTCGCGTTCTTGGATTATCGTACGAACCTGCCGAATTTAGTTGATATGATATTATCTCTAATTCAGTGAAACTACAATATGATATTATCCACATTCCTACAATGTTTTTAAATGCCATAGAGTATTACTTTAATTGCCATAGAGTGTTACTGTGATAAAATAGAATATTATGATTTTAATATATAATATGTGTTACTATAAAGCGAGAAAGATGATACTGTAATACACATTAGGTGTTACTCTAAGATAGATGTTACTGTAATACTCATTATATGTTACTCTAAAGCAATTTAAATGTTATTGTAACATGTGATACTCTAAATATTGTGACTGTTCCTAATTGTAACATGTTACATGACTTCGACCAAATATCATGCCAACATAACTGAAACACCAAAAGAAAGGAAAAGAAATAAAAACAGAGTGTCACTCTAATAAAAACAGAGTGTCACCCTAACTCACCTTGAGTGTTACCCTAACTTAACATGTGATACTCTTAATGTTGTACTCTAGTATAACATAATACATAATATGTGTTACTCTAAAGCGAGAAATATGATACTGTAATATACATTACGTGTTACTCTAAGATAGATGTTACTGTAATACTCATTATATGTTACTCTAACGCAATTTAAATGTTAATGTAACATGTGATACTCTAATAAATATTGTGATTGTTCCTAATTGTAACATGTAACATGACTTCGACCAAATATCATGCCAGCATGACTAAAACACCAAAAGAAAGGAAAAGAAATAAGAACAGAGTGTCACTCTAACACAAATAACCAGTGTTACTCTAACTCACATTGAGTGTTACCCTAACTTAAATAGTGTTTTATTTTCACATGCACTGACATCAATGTATCAAACAATCAACCAAGATAATGAAATATCAACAAACGTAATAAAAAAAACACACAAATAGGAACAACATAGCAAATAGGGACATACAACTGGGAACACAAATACCAACATGACTGAAACAACAAAAGAAGGAAAAGACATAAGCATAGAATAACCAAAGAATTAACCATTGATGACGTCGACCACCTCCATATTCGCCATGATTTGTAGAGAGATTGTTGTTGTTGAATAACAAAAGGTAGCTTAAACCTGTTGTGCGATTGTTGTTCCTTATCAACCAGCAGCGTCCGTCTTTTTTTTAGGTTTTGTGGCTTTTTCTGTCTAGAAATAATGGTTTGTAGAGAGAGAAAAGTTTGAATAACAAAAACAATGGCTGAATATGAAAGTAATAGAAAAGATTATACGAAGTAGAATGGATTCTTTGGACCGGAAGATAATAGTAGGATCCTACCTATTGCATGTTTGGGACACAGTAAAAGTACACTGAGTGTACTCTCTCTCCTCCCACTAACATTTTCCTTTTTTTTTTCAAGCCTAATAATACCCCACCAAAGTGTACCACTTGGCAGAATGTATGCCATTGATCTCATGCATCCAAAGGCCCTTATTAGGACTTAAGGACTCTAAGAATATGAAGGACTCAAAAGAACTAAGCTCTATATATATATATATATATATATATATTTCGAGACTTATTCTTAATTGATAAATCATTATTTGCAATTACGTTTTACTCTCTAAACCTATCTTCCTCATACTCTCTAAACCCTAACCACCCTATGAGACTACCACTTGCGAAGCCGCTGCGGGACCCTGGCGGCAAGCGTGACCGTCTTATTGAGAAAGACGATGAGTCTGATTAGGTAAGTATCCTTCTAGTAGTTACCTTTGACCTTGGCGACCGTAGTTGAAATAGAACTGTGTTGTATTGTGGTTGGTGTTCTCCTCGTTATCCTTCTTGACTTCGTCAAGAATAGTTTTCATCTTGTTAAGTTGTTCCTCCATATTGTCGCTCTCAACGAGCATGACGGGTGTCACCATAGAATACGACTGTTGGCTTGATATCTCCTTGTTACACTTTTTTGGTGATGACAGAGACGAACCGGTGCTACTATAGCTACATACCCTCTACGGTGAATGGCTCGAACAACGGGCTATCGTGAACAGTCATATTCTCAAAAGCGCCGGACATCATCACTCGAAATGTTGACGAGAGAAATTGAGGGTTGTCAACTTGAACGCGAGGAAATGAGCCGAACACAGGATACTCATATGGCCTAGAGTCGTCGGCACCATATGATCCCCTGGAAGTATTGGCGGTGAAGTTAGATTTGCGGGGCCTCGTAGGTAGAGACGCTGAACGGAGTCTCGCTGCAGCGGTGGATATGAGGATGGATCTCGCCCTACTCCTTGTGCAAACACCGATGGGAGATCTATCAAGAGACGCACCGTGACGGGTTAAGCTTTCGTCATCAGATCTGGATGTCATCCTATGTGACATGGCGGAGATCTTTCTGGAGGCCATTGAATCGGTTGTTGCGAAACTTGATTGGGCAGAAAAAGAGATAAGTAATAGAGGTCGTACCGAGCGTGCCAAATTTGTAACAACAAATTCATGTTAATCTGTAAATAACAAAAGAAAAACACAAATAATGAAACAAAATAATAATTTTATTAAATCAAAGAATTTCGGGTACAATCTCTATTTATTCTACTGATTCAATTTCTGCAAATTAAATATGTAGGAGGGTCTTGATTTGAATACTTGATTCTCCTTTGGCAAATTGGATTTGCTCGTCTTCAAACTGACGGCAACAGATGCTTGATGTCGGATCAAAGAGTAATTTAATATTCAAATCTAGATGACTAGAAATGACTACCTTATTTTTTTCTCTAAGTTTCTCTTAGGAGAGAATTTTTGTAGCGAGGATTTTTTTATGGAGCGTTTTGAGTTTTTTTGTGGAGATTAGTCCAAAGGGGAGAGTTTACTCTTTATACACGAGTCTTGGTTTTTACGGTGCCCAACACAAAAGTGCAACTTTTTTCCCATTTTAAGTTGACTTTCCAACACCTTGCATGCAAACTCCATATTTTGTGGAACAAACCCAATATTTGTTTGGAGTTTTGACCAAGCCTTTTTCTCTGCTCAATCATTCTTATCAAACATAATGGTCTTTTCCCAAGTGGACTACGCCCACTTCTCAGCACACTAATACATAATGTTTTTTTTTTCTTTTGTTGTTTGATACTTTTGGGCTTATCGACCTTCGTTTTGTGAGCTTGGGTCCAATGACTTATAATTTATGTCTCATACTTTGTATCAAAAATATAGGACACTTATTTTCTGAGTGGACCAATTTTATATTTTTGAAAAGACGGACTGAACATCGTCATACTTGTTTCGGGCTAAAATCCACCGACCCATTTCCAAAAGGATAAATTTTCCCGTAAGTCAACATTTTGACCTTGACTTATTTTAATAATGTGAGACACGTTTTTCTGTCTACACTCACTGTTGTGTTCGAACCAAGATCCAACTAAAACCTATTTTAGAAAGAGAAATTGCGTCGGCCTTCCCGAATATGTTGTGTGCAACTATTGTGGCAAGACGGGTCACGTTTTCTACGGATGTAACAAAAGGTTTGATGACATCAATAGGAACACTAAAGTGGTAAAGCAAATATGGGTTAGAAGAGATTTATTAAACCAAGCAAGGCACAAAAGGGACCTAAATTTATTTGGGTTCCTAAACTAAAATTTTAATCTCTTGTAGGGCTTGGTGAGAGGCGGCCGCAATTGGTACCTTGATAGTGGATGCTCTCGTCACATGACGAGAGATAGAAGCCAATTCCTCTCACTTGAAGTTTATGATGGTGGCACGGTAACATTTGGTGACAACAAGATAAGAACAAAATGATGAGGAAGTTTATGAGTTCCAAAGTGGATTGATTCATGAGGAATCAATAAATATGAAGAAGAAATGGTGGAAAGAGCTAAAACAGAACAACAACAGAAAGCCTCATTGTTGCCTACTGAGGAAGGCAGCAGTTAAAGGGGAACTGATCAATGCACTCCATCAGTCACAGTAGCACCTACTATGACCTCTGTCAGTACTCAAATCAATAAACCTTCTCATCAAATCATTCAACTCGTAGATGGTGATTCAATTGAGGGGGAACAAACAACCTTTAAGCCTAAGAAGTAGAAACATCAGAGTTCTCACCCACTCACCAACCTAACAAATGATGTGCGGTCGGGAATCAAAACAAGAGCCTCCCTCAAGATCTTTTGTGCCCATAATGCATTTATCTCTCAAATCGAACCGGCTAATGTAGCAGTAGCCTTGACTTATGCCTACTGGTTGATGGCCATGCTAGAAGAGCTCAACCAATTCGAGAGAAACTAGATCGAAAGAGTACATCCGTAATTGCTACCTTCTTGGGTCTATGTCTTATCTCTTGGAATCGAAAAAGAAAAACATAGTTGCTCTCTCAACGGCCGAAAGTGAATACATTAGTGCCGCTAAATGTTGCTCACAACTTCTTTGGATTCGACAACAATTACATGACTTTGGTATGATCTTTGACTTAATTTCTATTATGTCTGATAAAACGAATGCGATTAATATTTCCAAAAATCCTATTCAACACTCACGAACTAAACACATTGCGATTCGTCATCATTTTCTCCGTGATTATGTAGAAAAAGGTCATATTAAACTTATCTTTTGCAAAACCGTAGATCCAATTGCCGACATATTTACTAAACCACTTGGAAGAGAACAATTCAAAACACTTTGGTTGGAAATTGGTTTAATTAATTGCTTGTAATTTTAATATGTGTTTGCTAATTTCCCGCATGATTGATGAGATTGGTATGTAAGCATGTTTCCTCTTAATCTAGTCATTGCACCTCATTTTAATCTTCACATAGCATGACAATATTTTGCATTCAATTAAGTTCAACTACTTGACATGATAAGGTTAGTAAAGTATGTCACTATTTTTCCTCACAAAAATCAACACACTCAAAAATCCAAATTCAACCGATCACTTTCACTGACATACCTTCTCTCTCAACAAAACAAAACCCTTTGTTCCTCTTTTACCATGATATCTAAATGCTACCATCTTCTCACCTCAAATCAAGATGACATCTCAACCCTCTCAAACTTCCACAAAGAAGGTATTATTCGACAAAAAGGTATGCTAAGAAGATCGCTGCTTCGAAAAGGGTAACCATCATTGAAGATATTTCGACATTAGAATAGATCAGAAGCTCTAAAATAGCAAAAAAAGAAAAAAAAAAGAAAAAAGAAAAGGGCGTCAATCCTATAGTTATGAGCTTGGCTTCCTCCGCTGAGGTATTGTATATTTGGTTATCTCACCTCGCTCTTCTAGTTACAACTTGTCCATGGTGTTTGGTTATCATTGCTTTTCAAGAAATAAGGGGTTGACGGTGAACACAAGTTTTGGGTCACTACATATGTCAAATTAAGAAGATAGGTGTTCAAGTTCAAAATGGTAAATTGACTTTCATGGGTATGACGAAGACCAAAGGGTGTGATAAGGAGCTTTCCAAAAAGTAAAAAACTTGAGAGTCTTGTGGTTATTTTTGATGATATATATGCCCTCATGAAAGAAGAAGGAATGAATATTTGGAAGGACCTTTGCATGAGGCTATTGACGATCTAGACAACCATGATCCCATCTTACTTTGATCGTCTTGAACTTTTTTTGCCCACCCCTTTTTACCATTTGGTGGTGTACTAAACAAACCTTATTGTGTCCTTTCGTTGAACTTTAGTTTTGTGCTTAATAATGGATGTTATGTTATTGATAATCATGTTTGCTTTGTCTGTGTCCGGGGGAGAATTCTTTACGCTTTGATGATATCAAGAGGGAGAAGAGGTAAACTCATGTTGTGTGCGCATGCGATTCTTTAACTCTTACTTGATACCTTAGGATAAATAGTAACAGTAGCTATGTTTGTGACTTGATCCTAGGTTCTTGTCAAATTGCATAAACCTAGTTTGACCTTATTCTCATTTGGATGAAATATTGACTGACCAATTGAGGGGTAACTTTTGGGAACTTTCGTTTATTGGGCTTGTCATCATCAAATGAAGAATTTGTTGGGTTCATATTGATGATGACATGCCAATTTAACATGTTTATCAAGTGACTATTTCTTAGGTTCCAATGCATCTCCATTTGCAATGTTGATCAAGAAAGAAGTCAAAGATCAAGTCAAGAACTCTTCATAATTGTTGTTGTCTTAGGATGTGAGTACATTTGTAAAAGTAATAAAATACATCTTTTGGCAATAGTTTGTGGCAAAAAGAATGCTCATTTGTGGAGACAACAATGAGCATTACTGTTGCCTCAATGTCTGGTTAAGAACAGTAGTTAGGGATGTCAATGGGGCGGGGTGGGTGCGGAGGAAGGGTATCCCGCACCCGCACCCGCATCCGCGAACAATAATGCGTACCCACACCCGCCCCACGACCCATGCAGGCCACACTTTTCAAAACCGCGTCCGCCCCGCGGCGACCCGCGGGGATCCGCTTATCCGCCAAATTACCTTTCCCTCCGTAAGACAATTTTTAAAAATAAAATTCTTGTATCTAAAACATACTAAGTCTCGTAAATTTTTTACAAATAAGTCTCCTCAAAATGGTTTGAAATAGATCACATTCAATTAATTAGTTATTACATAAGTTTTTTAAACAAGTAGTTGGTGAAAATTAACAAGATTATCAACGCCACAAACATAATCTACCAATTGTTAAATCTGGTTACGAAATCTAGCATTCTAGCTAAATAGATAAGTCTCTTTTATTAGTTTAGCCTTTATCTTTATAAAATTATTAGTTTTTATTTTATTTTTACTTAGCTAAACTTATATTATAGGTAGGCGGGAGATGAGTGGGGCGAGTATAAGTGGGGCGGGGACATGCGAGGCGGGGTGGTGTGGGGCGGAATGGGTATGGGGCGGGTCTCATGTGATACCCGCACCCGCCCCACGACCCGCGACGAATGACACTTTTGATACCCGTTCCCGCCCCACCACCCATCAAATCATTACCCGCACCCGTTCGAAGAGGGGTGGGTGATATAATGTCATTTCAACCTACTTTTCCACCCCTTTTTGGCTCGTTTTGCTTGCCTTTAACGCTCCCTAAGAGCGTTTCTATGTGTTTAACTTTCTTCTAGCATATTTCTCGCTTTTATCGTGTTTTTGTAGGTAAACCGTCATTTGGGGCGAGTTCTACCCAATTTTGATCGACATAAGAGAAGGTACATCACACTGAGGACCCACGACATGTCCTAGGGGGCCCCACATACCATTGGGGGCCCTACTTGGCGTACCCGAGTCATCCCGAGTCAAGGCGAGCTAAACCGAGAGAAGTTGACAAAGTTATATCAAGGGAACAAGGAGGAAAGACCTTTCACGGGCGTGAAGTACATCTCACGGTCGTGAGATTCCTTCCAAAGAATGATGATTTTCGAGCAACACAGCTCACGGTCGTGAAACACAGCTCGCGGTCGTGAAACTCAGCTCGCGGTCGTGAAACTCAGCTCGCGGTCGTGAAACTCAGCTCGCAGTCGTGAAACTCAGCTCGCGGTCGTGAAACACAGCTCGCGGTCGTGAAACACAGCTCGCGGTCGTGAAACTCAGCTCGCGGTCGTGAAACTCAGCTCGCGGTCATGAAACGTGTTTCACAATTGTGACTTAGTTGGGAATTTTGGACTTGCTACTGCCACATATCTGACGACCGTGACTTGCATCTCACGGTAGTGAAACCCTTGTCACGGTCGTGAAACACCTTTCACGGTCGTGACTCTTTCAGCCCACTTAATCTTTCGAAGCCCATCTTTCCTCCATTTTGTAAACCTATACATAGATCCTCTTGTGTAATTAGAGGGCACGAAACCCTAGACTTAAATTAGTTAGATTAGATTAGATTAGTCCTCCTAATTAGTTTAATCTCTCCTCCATTACTCATTAATTAGTTTTACATCTAGTTATGTAATGGGATTTCTTGGTTTTGTACTTGAAGATTGGTGACAAAGTCTTCTCCTTTACCAAAGATCTCCTCTTTTGTTGTTCATCTTTTGCCTTAATTAGTTGGTATATCTTCTTAATCCCTTTTCATATATTGTTAATCTTGTCATTTCATTACTTGTTTTGTTTTCTTCTTATCAGTATGTCTTGTCTTAGTTTTATATCTTATTTCTCCATAGTCCTAATGTTAAGTAGTGAGTAGTGATTAATCTAGGATTAGTGGGGGATAATGGGTTTTAATGAGGGTTAATCTTTGCTTGTTGGGTTGATTTGTTGATTAATTGTCTTTCTTCCAACTTATGCACACCACATGTTTGATGAAATGCTTGCTTGACAAACTTGCATGATTCATGTTCATTATACATTTCCGTAAGATCGATAGCCTCGGAATATGTTAGGATTTGCATATAGTTGGTATATCGACCGTGTGTACGCGAGAGCTAGCTTGGTTTGGTATATGGGAGGGATTGTAAGATCGAGAGCCTCAATCCACCGCGCCCAAGTTTGACTACCCATTAACTATGAACCCGACTCACTAGAACCCAAATTACCCATTTGAACCCACCGATGCTAGACTTTCCTTTGATTTCTTGTTATTTGATTATCTTAGTTTAGTCTTAATTTCCTACTTAATTGCATTTACTCAATGTTCTTATATTAGTTTCAAATCCACTTCTATATCGTGACACTCTTGAGCATAGCTAGTTTTGACTTTGCATATCGAATACCCACTGTCCCTGTGGACCGACCTTGACTTGCCACCGTGCTAAGTCTTGTTATATGTATCGTTTGACACATCGAAACGAAGCGTGTCAAAATGGCGTCGTTGCCGGGGACGGTGCGATGTATTTGATTTGCTTTCTAGACTTTTCTAGTTGTGCTTGTTTGCCTTGAGGAACTTTGTTTCTCAAGGTTATTTCTAACCCTTTTATTTAGTGTCTTTGTTTGTAGTTTTCTTTTATTTGCATAATCTTCAATGATGACACAAAACTTTCAACAAGAAGAGTATGGGCAAGGTGAAGCTTTTGGCTATGACTCCCATGAGTGTAGAGGGTTTGTTGAGCAAGATATCATATTCCCATCCTATATCTCATATAACGAAAGCCCAAGCTACTACCCCGTCTTTCCTTATGAAATCCCCCATGTCCAACCTCCACAACAACAACAATTCCAAACTACTTACAACCACCCACAAAATCAACCACCCTTCTTCCCACAACAAGTTGACAACCATGAACTTGATGAGCAAAGTTTAATATTTCAACTTATGCGAATGAAAGAAGAAGCCCAAGCAAGGGACATGGTTCTCAATGAAATTTTAGCCCATGGGAGAATGTTGGCTATTAAATTAGCTCAATTGCAAGCCGACCAAGAGCTTGATGAAAAACGAGAGAAAAATGGAAAGGTGGATAACAATGAGACATTTCCTCTTGCTTCTTGCCACGCACCCTCAACAAATGATATGGGAAAGACTTATGATTTCCCTTGGGGAGAAGTTTTGATAGAGGATGATAGTGACGATGATGATGAGTATATGCTTAATTGTGTAGAAAGTGTTTTGACTCTTTCATCTCCTCTTTCTTGTGTGACAATGAGCCTTTCTTACATTGAGTTTGATGATACTGGGGCAATGGAGAGTGGTGAAATAAAAGATTCGAGTGAAACCTCCCTTTTTTATGATGCCTTTTCAAAGGAAGAGGAGTTAAATGATAATGGAGAAATGGAGGATGCGGTAATAGAGAACTTGAATGAATTTTCCCTCTTTGAAGACTCAATATCTAGTGAGGATGAATGTGAAGCGAACTATGAGCCAACTACTCTTCCTCCCCCTACCTGGGATGTTTATAATGACGATGAGGAAGACCCTTTGCCTCACTTTTCTTTTATAACCCATGAAGGGGGTTTGTGTGTCATGGAAACTTCTGAAGGTGAAAGGAGAAATTTTAAGCCTCCAAAAGAGCATGAGTCGTGTTTTCTACCTTTTATTGACAAAGGTTGTGACTTGATTGGTTTTAAGCACCAAAAAGGCCTAAGTGTCGTGGCTAAGTTGGATTGGATATGGGTCTACTTTGTATCGAAATGGACAAAGCCTTACTTGTGCTTGTTCGAAGATTACGCCCAAGCCTTTGATCGATTATTAAGAGCATTAAGTGGCATGGACAATGTCAATGAAGAATCGTTCCAACAAAATCCGCTACTTGATTGAGTTTGGTGGAGTCCTCACCATAACCACCGTTTGTATATACTCTTTCACTTACCTTTGCATTGCATCTTAGTTCTTTTATCTTAATTCTCCTTTGGGTCTTAGAGGCTATGCCTCGAACGGTTTGGGGAGGTTAAGAATGTACCTCACTTAGTTGCATATTAGGTGTCATGTTTAGACTTTTCTGTGGACGGTACCGCCATGAGGGGCCGGTGTTTTAGCCTTTACCGCCACAACGAGACTCCAAAATGACACATTTAGTTTAGCTTGCATTCACGTAGATCATGCATTACTTGTAATACATCACTTTGCATTTAGTATTAATCATATTTATTAGTTCATGCATTTCACATAGTAGTAGTTCATTTGCTTAACTAACCTTGTTGTATATTTTGTACATTTTGATAATATTTCTCAAAAATCAAAAATCCAAAAACAAGTTTTTATTTTTCAAAATATTTAAAAAACACAAAAACATGCTCTTTTCCTTTTAGAAAATCATTCAAAAAGTCCAAAAATATGTCTTTCTTTACTTTCAATAATCCCATTTCATACATTGGGGACAATGTATGTTCCTATGTGGGGGATGGGAAACTATCTTCATAGTTTGAAAATTTTGAAAAAAATCCAAAAACATGTCTTTATTTTGCATTTAAAATCATATAAAAATCCAAAAAAATAAAATTGAAAAAGTTTGAAAAATCCTAAAAATTAGCTTGTATATATCTTAGTTTGTGTATATATTTGCATTGTTTTCTTCTAATCTCCATACATAGGTCCGCTACACATCGCTAAGAAACTTATTGAAGGGATTAAGAAGACCGTCATGGTATGATCGCTCCTATTCATTCCCCTTCTTTCTTTCTCTACTTCTTATCATTTTGAGAAGTTTTGGAGGAGTTTGTTGATGATTGCGGTGTGGATTTTGAGAGATTGGCGGTTGTGTGACTTATGTGCTGTTAGGAGGTTACATAAGATTATTTGTCACGTAGTTATTAGAGCATTTGCATTAGCTTTGTATATATGTTGCTTAGTACTAGGTCATGGCATTTAGTTGCATTTAGGAAACTTTGCGAAATGCCCAATTTGGAAACTTGACAAGCTTGGATAGGCCTTTGTAGGTAATTTCTTTGCTTAGCACTTTGCCTACTAAAATGGATTTTGAAACACCCTTTGATGTGTATTTTTAGTGTGAATTTCGCAGCGTTTCCTAGAGCCTAGTCAAGGGCATGCATTTACCATCTTGACCACCCCCATGGCGTGATAATTCCTTGGTGAACGCTTTCCTAGGTGACTCTCGGGGCCGTGTAATTGTCTAATAATCACACTTCATCACATTCTACAAAAAGGAAATCTTTTCCATCACAAATACAAAGAAAATTGAGTTCAAACAAATTGAAAAAGAAAGCTTGAAATTTTGCATTATTTTTACCAAAGTCCTAACTTAGGGAGTGCATATGGAGACTTCTAGGTTCTTCTAGAGTACCCTCACTACATATGGGGTCGCTCTCAATGTCGCTTTGGCGAGGATTTGCCTATTGTTGGTCTCCGCCGCACACCTTTTGCTAGACTACCTTGCTCTCAAAAGGTACCAAAGTCAAGCTAGAAATCAAAACAAAAAGAAAAACTCCAAAAAAAAAAAATACAAAAAATCAAATAAGAACTCAAACATCTCATTTCCTTACATTTTTATGAATACATTTGCATTACATGGCCAAGGGGGGACGACCCTCTTTCCCACTTAGGTGGGAGGCAGAATTCCGATCCTAGAGTGTCTTCTAACGCCATGGGGACCTCGCTCTCCATTCCGTCTTATCACCCCTGACAAAGCATTCTAGTGAACGTGAACGAGTACACTAATTTTACACATTGAGAAGGTGATTCATCTCTATATTCTTAGGCTTAGTTCTTTGTAAAACTAAGGACTACATAGAGGTTTGCATGCTTGAATCGTTTCCATTTTGGATGAATCCCGGCACATGGATGAGGCATGTTGCTATTTACTTTTGTTGATGCATTCCTATTTGTTTTGTGTACTTTATTGATTAAAATGCATCGGGATTTTAGCAAGACCCCACTTGCCTTGCAAGAAGGTATCCTACCTCATGGATACCTTGTTGTGAGTTGAAGGGACGGAGCAAGGCCCGTTAATTGCCTTGTATCGGTTAGATTTTTAGCATAGTTAAATAAGGGTCGCAACTTTGTTCATCCTTACTCGGGACGAGTAAGGGTTTGGTTTGGGGAGATTTGATATAGTGTCATTTCACCCTACTTTTCCACCCCTTTTTGGCTCGTTTTGCTTGCCTTTAACGCTCCCTAAGAGCGTTTCTATGTGTTTTACATTCTTCTAGCATATTTCTCGCTTTTATCGTGTTTTTGTAGGTAAACCGTCATTTGGGGCGAGTTCTACCCAATTTTGATCGACATAAGAGAAGGTACATCACACTGAGGGCCCACGACATGTCCTAGGGGGCCCCACATACCATTGGGGGCCCTACTTGGCGTACCCGAGTCATCCCGAGTCAAGGCGAGCTAAACCGAGAGAAGTTGACAAAGTTATATCAAGGGAACAAGGAGGAAAGACCTTTCACGGGCGTGAAGTACATCTCACGGTCGTGAGATTCCTTCCAAAGAACGATGATTTTCGAGCAACACAGCTCACGGTCGTGAAACACAGCTCACGGACGTGAAACATAGCTCACGGTCGTGAAACTCAGCTCACGGTCGTGAAACTCAGCTCACGGTCGTGAAACTCAGCTCGCGGTCGTGAAACAGCTCGCGGTCGTGAAACTCAGCTCGCGGTCGTGAAACTCAGCTCGCGGTCGTGAAACTCAGCTCGCGGTCATGAAACGTGTTTCAAGGTCGTGACTTAGTTGGGAATTTTGGACCTGCTACTGCCACATATCTCACGACCGTGAATTGCATCTCACGGTCGTGAAACCCTTGTCACGGTCGTGAAACACCTTTCACGGTCGTGACTCTTTCAGCCCACTTAATCTTTCGAAGCCCATCTTTCCTCCATTTTGTAAACCTATACATAGATCCTCTTGTGTAATTAGAGGGCACGAAACCCTAGACTTAAATTAGTTAGATTAGATTAGATTAGTCCTCCTAATTAGTTTAATCTCTCCTCCATTACTCATTAATTAGTTTTACATCTAGTTATGTAATGGGATTTCTTGGTTTTGTACTTGAAGATTGGTGACAAAGTCTTCTCCTTTACCAAAGATCTCCTCTTTTGTTGTTCATCTTTTGCCTTAATTAGTTGGTATATCTTCTTAATCCCTTTTCATATATTGTTAATCTTGTCATTTCATTACTTGTTTTGTTTCCTTCTTATCAGTATGTCTTGTCTTAGTTTTATATCTTATTCCTCCATAATCCTAATGTTAAGTAGTGAGTAGTGATTAATCTAGGATTAGTGGGGGATAATGGGTTTTAATGAGGGTTAATCTTTCTTGTTGGGTTGATTTGTTGATTAATTGTCTTTCTTCCAACTTATGCACACCACATGTTTGATGAAATGCTTGCTTGACAAACTTGCATGATTCATGTTCATTATACATTTCCGTAAGATTGATAGCCTCGGAATATGTTAGGATTTGCATATAGTTGGTATATCGACCGTGTGTACGCGAGAGCTAGCTTGGTTTGGTATATGGGAGGGATTGTAAGATCGAGAGCCTCAATCCACCGCGCCCAAGTTTGACTACCCATTAACTATGAACCCGACTCACTAGAACCCAAATTACCCATTTGAACCCACCGATCCTAGACTTTCCTTTTATTGCTTGTTATTTGATTATCTTAGTTTAGTCTTAATTTCCTATTTAATTGCATTTACTCAATGTTCTTATATTAGTTTCAAATCCACTTCTATATCGTGACACTCTTGAGCATTGCTAGTTTTGACTTTGCATATCGAATACCCACCGTCCCTGTGGACCGACCTTGACTTGCCACCGTGCTAAGTCTTGTTATAAATATCGTTTGACACATCAAAACGAAGCGTGTCAGTGGGTGTGGGGTGACACCCGTCAAGACATGCCCCATTGACATACCTAACAATAGTACTTATGTGAACTGATTACAGTAAGTTCAACTATTGCTTCAGTCTGCTACTCTTGAATAAAACTCAATTTTCCTTTTAAATCTTATTCTCTTCGAAATGTGTTTTATCAACAAATCTGAGTTGGCAAGTGTTTTTTCAAATTATTTAAAGGACGTTTTAATTTTTAGAAAAAAGGCAAAGGAAGTTTTATTGAAATAGATCTTTCTTAGAAAGGGAGATATCAACTTTACATGTTTACCAAAAGCTAACTTGGATTTTTCTATCATTTCATTAAGAGGACTTGTCCTTTTAATTCCTCCATGTTTTAACCAAAGGATAAAAATACTTTTTATAGACTTTGAGTACTATCACACTCAACTTTTCTATCATTGCCTGTTAGTATCCTTACTCCTTATGAAACATCATATTCCACCCACTCGCTTGGATGTTAACACCCACATGTTGAGTTGTTGACTCTCTCAAAGAAAATAATTTAAAACACTTCAACATCTTCCTTGCCTCTATAAATAGAGGGCATTTAATGCTCAGATTTCTCAAGACTTTCCAAAGCATCATCTTTCAATTGCCAACTTGTCTAAGTATTTTTCAAAACCTTTTTTCTTTGCAAAAGTTTTTAAACTCTTCAAGAGTTTCAGTCCAAATAACTGTTGCCACTTTAATGTATTCTTGTTACTTGAATTGTTAGATCTTATAAATTGTCCTCTTTAATTCTTTTTTCAGAACAAGTCCGAGGAACAAAGATCCTGTAACTTTTTCAGTACAAGAGTCGAGTTCTTGGACAAGTGTGTCCTTGAACTCTTTCGCAACCGGAGTAGGTTGTTGGCCATTTTATTGTATGTAGGGGTTTTAAGTTGTCAAAGTAGATTTCTTATTAACAAAGCAATATAATGAAGATTGGACGTAGGCCCTTAGAGTGAAGGCCAAACCAATTCAAAATCGTGTGTTGATCTTTCCTTTTATTATTTCCGCTGCACTTTTTATTTACGTACTTTGATTAAGCATAACAACAGTCTTCAATACTGTCAGCTATAGCTTCGCATTTCTCTGAGAGGAACTGGTAACGGTTCAACTAACTGTTACCCCGATCAGAACATTTTGTTACACTTCTGCTCAACTCACTTTAATTCATAAAGATTTAGTTAAAAATTTTAACTAGTACATAATTCACCCCCTCCCCCTCTTAGGTACTAGGAATTCATACTCTTCAGGGTGGATTGAAACTCGGAGGGTAAAGTTACATCAAATTCTCATCTTTTATAGATATATCTTGCCTACTTAGTGTTTGTTGAATTGTCTCAACCATAAAGTTTGCATCTTTAACATGTTCTTTCATGCTACTACTTATTTCAACCATCTCTTGTTATATGTTCACCATAGGTTTCCATTGTTAATAGCCATAGTGTGTTTAATATTTCAATTAGTATTATTAGGTTTGTCATTAGTCTTTGATTAGTAGTTTTAAGTTTCATTTAGAGTCTTATTGTGTATTTTTGCAAGAGTTTGCTAGTTAGTTTAGCTTTACCCTCGTCTTCTCTTGGGTTCGACCCTTACTTTCACTTTACTACTTTAATTAGAGTCTAGTTTAATGCTTGTTTGGTAATTATAAATTGTTATTTGATCTTGCTAATTTCCGGATTTAACAACCCTGGTTTTAAGCGTGTCAGTTCCACATAGTGGATGACAAGTGGACAATAGTTACATTGGGTGATCAAATTACACATAAAAAACCTTCTTAATACAGAAAGTAAAACAATTGATTTAGACACCCTGAAATGAAATAGGACAACAAATAAGCGGGACAGAGGGAGTGCAATACACAAAAAATCAAGTAAACCGACTTAGGGGGAGTTTATATATATTAAGACTCAAGCAATTGTTTATACATACTTGTCCAATTAGTTTCTACAATTGCGTATATGGGTCTCGTTAATTAGTTTCTTCAATGTTCAGTGTTGGGAAATTAGAGTCAATCTCCCACGTGCAACAGAAGCAACCAATCGTCAAGTACTTAGGGTCAAATCCAGGGCAAAACCGTCCAAACCGAAAGTAAAACCCACTAGCCAAATCGACTAGAATCCACTATAAAAAAATAGTATCAGTACAACGTCACCGTCCCGAATCAATAACAATTCAGAACCCACAATAATTAAAGTAACACCACCTCTAGACCTCCAGTACTATTGGTAAATGCCACCAATATTACTCCTAGAGTAAACCCCTCAATTATTGTATAACACCCGTTATACTGCCTCTCACCCTCAAACCCCGACTGTAATTTTATTTACTAGTCACCTTGTTTGATTATATTTTGTAAGGTTGTTCTGTATTTTCCAAATGATTTCTCATCCTTTATATAGCATGCGAAAGTGACGTTATAATTTAATATAATAAATCACTTCACGTTACGAACACATGAATTAAAAACAAATTCATAGGTTTTCACGCAATGCTAAACAAATGAATTAGCATTCATTTAAACATCACACAAATACAAAATGTTACATGTCCTTTGTAACACTTCTAATAAATTGTGTTGGATAATTGGGTGTTACCCAACATTCAGTTTAGTCAGGATTTTAACTTAGGGGGGTGAACGCCTTATAGCATAAGGTACACTAAATATTTTTTCGAAAAATGTAATTAAAAATTTCGAAATTCTCATCCGACAGAGGGCGAGAGCCCCTACTAGTCCCCTAGCTCCACCACTGGTGGAGTGTTCGGATATATGCAATTTGCTCAATGATGCTGCCAAATTAAAGGTAAAGATCTAGTCGTTGTTAAGTTGATACACATTTCTGTATAAAAACGTTCAGCTGATACATATTTCGTAAATATTTCAAATTCGATAATAGCTCATGCATTGGCCCTGTATATTTTGTTTCAAGATATCGCCACTAAATAGATGATAATTTTGAAATATTTTCATAAAGATAATTTTTCTTCAAGTTCTCTGGTTCTTAGCTTGTTATAGATTCTTCGCCTTTCAAGAGAACATATTTCCTGTATTCAGCAATCGCCCACATAGGGAAGATATTCCGATGCATAGCATAGTGTAACATCAAGGTCTTGATGGATGCTCCTGTAATTTCCTGTTTAATGTGTTTACGTCATTTTCCATATTGGAATAGAAATTAAACAAATAGGATCAGTGGTAAGATCATGCCCAAGCAAGGTCAATTGGTATGTCACGACTCATGACCTTACTTGGTCATGCTAATTACATCATTAGGCAGAATAAATTTGTGACCTTATTTTGTTAATTTGTAACCTTTCTCATAAAAGGTCAATTTGTGAATTGTGACCTTGCTTGAAATATATTGACCTTATTTGTCAATTATGATCCTCTACATTTCTTTCTCTCCATTTCCTTTCACAAACCCATATAATAATACACCCACCTTTATACTCAATTAACCTTTATTTTTATGCATAAATCTTGAACCGTTCGATATCGACATTTTATTATGTATGCGGTATTTTATTTGTCGATAAAAAGTAGATTTATAAAATGTTAGGAATAATGTTTTTTAATTATGTATGCGGTATTTTATTTGTCGAATAATGTTTTTCGTAGTATTTAATGTTTTTTTTTAATTTAATGTTTTTAATTATGTATGCGGTATTTTATATGTCGAATTATGTTTTTCCAATTTTTTTTAATTGTTAAGGAAATCATCTAATCACTTTTCGAAATAATAACATCGTTATTTAATTTATTTATTTTTCCGTAAAGTACGCCATAAGATTAATATAGCCGTAAGATATTGGGGAACTTTTTTATTTTATTAAGATATTTACAAAATAGAAAAAAGAGTAGATTTATAAAATGTTGGGAAATTAGTAAAGTAAGAGAGAGAAAAATGATGTAAAGAATGTGAGAAATGATTGAGAAATGTTGTGAGTTGGAAAATGATTGGGTTGATGATCTAGATCGTAACCTTCTGCTTGAGAGGGTGGAAGTAGGTCATGATAATTAAAGTAGGATTAAGAGCAAAACCGGATCACGACCTTATTATGTCAACCTCTGCTTGTGAATGGTTTAATAAGGGCACATGTTAAAAAAGCCGACGATTAAAACGATCCTAGTATTGAATGTACCTGCTGAGGAAAATCACCATTTTCTAGCTGTGAATTAATCAACAGTTTTGCTGCACGGTGCAATGGAGTCGGATCCCTCTCCATCTGATATACGAGTAATAATAAGATTGAACTATATATATATATCTATATATATATATATATATCTATATAATTTTATCAAAGTTAAAATGTAATTATTCAGAAATAGTAATAAGGGTTGATGATTAGGATACCTGTCTTGTATAAATGAGACTCATTAACACCCACGCAGTCTGAACTAAATGGGATCGACCTTCTAATGGCACAAAGTCCTGCGTTTGATAAATCACAAATGCCTTTATATTGTCTATGAACAATGTAAATAAGATTAACTTTGTCATTTTTGTGAAAATTTATTTGCTCAAATTGACTATTTTCTATACAAATGCTGCAAAAAGAAACAGACGCATTGATAAAATGAAACAATTGTTTATACTACGATTGGGAGATCGAGGAGTTGAGGAGATTAGCCGATTAGGATGAGGCAGTGTGAACGAGGAAAGAAGTTGTGTGAGTCTATAATAGTGGATCTCAACCATCACCTTACGGTTTTGCTTGAGTTGGTTCATCTATCTTGATATCAGAGCTAGCAGTCGCCTGAGGGGGCACATAATATGGGGGGCCTGAGGGGTTTAATAGAAACTAAATATATTAGTTGAGGCTCAACTATCACCTTAGCGTTTTATTGAGATGATTCATTTAACAGTCGCATATGAAGAGGCCAGGGTCGATTTGGTAAAAAAATAACCCCTAATTTGCCCGTAGAAGATTGTCGGCCATGGTTAACATCGTAACATGTAGTATCATTTTCATATCTAATCCGAATTTTCATATCTAATCCGAAAAAGTGAGATAAGTTGGTGTTATCAAAGAGATGCTAGTGAATCACCCTAATCCGTTTTTAAAATAATGCTGAAAAAATAAAAATTTATCGTTTTGGGTTGGTCTAAAAACTATTTATCGTTTTGGTGTCCACGTAGGCTCGGGTTTTGCGAGTCAATATCGAGGCTAAGACACGCCATTTCCATTGGCGTGTCTTCAATGAACATATGAGGCTTAATTCAACAAAATGTGAACATATAGACACGCCATTCCGAATGGCGTGTTTCCTTCATTAGACACGCCATTGCGAATGGCGTGTCTATTCAGCTTAATTTTTTGGCCCAAAGCAGAAACATCAGCAAAAACTTATGCATTAGACACGTCATTCGCATTGGCGTGTCTATTGATAAAGACACGCCAATCCGAATGGCGTGTCTAATGTTTAAGTTTTTGCTGAATAAAATCAGACATACGGCTAAACACATTCTCATTCTATTTCAAACACTTCCTCCCTCTACCTCTAAAATCCGAAACCGAAACCTTCATCTCATCTCATACACTTCATCTCATCTCAAGCCATCTCACAATTCATCTCCGACGTATCTCTCACCTCTTCTCTTTCAATTATTAATTGAAATTCCTAATTAGCAAGGTAATTCATCTTCTTTCAATTTTTGTAGTTATTTGTTTAGATTTATGCAAATTTCTGTTTTAATTGATTTAAATGTTGTTAATTTTGTTGTTATTGTTGTTTTTGTGCTTAAATCAAGTTCTTGTATAGAAATTTATGCCATTGCTTGAAAAACCCCAAATCTTCAAACCCTAGATTAGTGTTTTGGGTATAATTTCGGTTTAGCTATGTCTTTCTTGTTTAAAAAACGCAATTGAAGCTACTATATAGAAGTTTATGCCATTGTTGTTAATTTTGTTGTGATTATATAGAAATTTGTGGTTTCGGTAAAATTATGTTTAGTTATGTGTTTTGGGAATAATTGGACAACTAATTGCTGATTTATACTAAATGGGTTGCATTTTTGTTGTATAGAATGGAAATTTGTGATTATCCTCTTATGTGTTATTGGGATGGAGAGGTAGTTGATCAAAATGGGTATGTTTGCTATAAAGGAGGGAATCAATGTTTTATTTTAGCTAGTACAAAGATGACATATTTGGAATTAATTGAAGAAATATATAAGGGAATTGGCATTCAAAGTATGAGTAGTCAATTGAATGTGAAAATGAAATTTCCAAGTTCCGGGTGTTTTAAAGTTGTACCACTTAATTGTGAGGGATCCTTTAAAGCATTATGGGCAAGTGTTCGTCATTCAAATGCTCCGTCAATGGACATATTTGTTGAAGTTTCCACAAGCCAAATTGTGACCCCTACACCAACTATTCCTCTTAGGCTAGATGATGTTGCTCAATTTGTATCTCTTCAGGCTAATGATATAAATGAGGGGGAATTTGATGGGAACTTAGAGGGTGATGAGTTTGATGAGGAGTTCGCCACACTTGATGAGAATTTGATAGTAATTGAGGAAGATGGTGATGATGATCTTGTTTTTGCTAGTGCACCAATTGTTGAGTTTAATAAGGTTGATCCATTAGATGAGGATGAATTGAATAGTTGGAAAACATGGGAGAGTATGGTTCGATATGAAAAAGGGAAAGAGTTTGTCGTTGGACAAGTCTTCACAAACAAAGCTTCAATAAGTGATGAGGTGACATTTTATAGTGTTCAAGCAAATCAATTTTTCAAGGTTGCCGAATCAAAGCCTGACACTGTCACTTATAAATGTGGTCGATCTCCTAGCCCTTGCAATTGGCGGTTAAGAGCGACAAGAAAAGACCCTTATTCTCAAGCATTTACAATTGTCACATACAAAGGTCCTCATGACTCTTCGTGTGTTGGTGACATGGTTCCTCGAGACCACTTTAATTTGAAACGAGCTTTCATAAGTCATTTGATTCGTAACTATGTTGAGGGGGATTGGGGATATAAGGTGATGTCTGTTGTTGAACTCATTTTAGATAAGTTGGTTACAAAATATCATATGCCAAAACTTGGAATGCAAAACAAAGAGCAATTGGGGATATTTTTGGTGATTGGGATGCATCGTATGAGATGTTACCTCATTTCATGGAAGGTTTGAAAGAATCTAATTCTGGTACAGTAGTCCAACTCAAATGTGCATATATTCAAGCGTGTTTTTTGGGCATTTAAACCATGCATTGAAGGGTTTGAACATTGTCGGCCTGTTTTAACCATAGATGGAACACACTTGTACGGGAAGTTCAAAGGAACAATTTTGACGGCTATGTCAATTGATGCTAATAACCAGATTTTTCCTGTTGCTTTTGCTATTGTTGAATCTGAAAATAATGAAAGTTGGTCTTGGTTCATGGCTTGTATAAGACTCTTTGTAACAAAAAGAAGTGGGTTGTGTGTCATATCCGATAGACATGCGGGGATAATGAATGCAATGAGTGAAGTTGGTAGTGGATGGGAGGAGCCTCATGCTTTCCATAGGATTTGCATTCGTCATTTGGCTTCTAATGTTAACACTAGATATAAGAATGTAAAAGTAAAAAATATGTTTGGTTCAACGGCTATGCAATTTCAAGAAAAGAAGTTTGACATTGGATTTGCCCGTCTAGGTGAGATGGATAGGGATGCACAACATTATGTAGCTGATGTAGGAATAGAGAAGTGGTCAATTTGTCATGATGGTGGTCATAGATATGGCATATTGACTACAAACTTGGCTGAGGCATTTAATAATGTGCTTAAAGGAGCACGTTTTCTTCCCATCACCGCACTTGTGCAATGTATATTTTTTAGTCAATGCGTATTTTGTTGAGCGTCGTGAAGAGGCAAGGAAACGTTTGTTGCAGGATCAACATTATAGTAGTAAAATTACACATTTGTTAGAAGAAAATTGCAAGAAAGGAGCATACCACAAGGTTGTATCTTTTGACCATGTTGGAGGGTTGTACCAAGTGACAACACGTAGAGGTTCAAGAAATGTGTCACGTGGTAGCCATTTGCACACCGTTGATTTGTCAAAGAGGACATGTACTTGTAACAAGTTCCAAACATACAAGTACCCTTGTTCACATGTGTACGCGGTTTGTAAAAAAATGAAGTTAAATGCAAGCCAATTTGTGGAAATTAGCTACACAACGGGAGAGCATTTGGCTTCATATGCTAGCAAATTTCATCCTTTGAAAGATGAGGCTTATTGGGGTCATTATAATGGTCCTAGAATAGTGTGTGATGAGGGAAAAAGAAGGGGAAAAGGTAGACCACATGGTAAAAGATTTCGCAATGAAATGGATGAGAAATGCAAGACTAAGGTGTCATGTAGTTTGTGTCGTGGCATAGGGCATAATAAAAAAACTTGTGCCATGAGAGTTAACAATTCCCAAGGGTATTTTGTTAAACTTACATTGTATTTTACGTATTCATTTTAATTAACAATTGTATTATTTATGTTAAACTAACAATTATTTTACATGTGCAGGATCAATGGAGTACCGTCTGCAACCAGGACCAGTCAACCCGGAAGTTCTCACACAACAAGAAACCCACCGGAGCAAGGCAATATGGGACGGGGACGACAAGGGTTCCCTCAGATGTAGGTCACACTTAGCTATGCACAAGGGGTTTTTGGTAAGTGATCGTGTAGTTGACTTCATTAGGGAGTCTCAGTTTTACTTTATCCATAGGGTAGTAGGTTTAAAATTTAATGTAGATTTCATAACTGCTTTGGTTGAGAGATGGAGACCAGAGACCCATACCTTTCATTTGACCGTTGGTGAGGCTACTGTGACATTGCAAGATGTGCAAGTGTTGTTGGGATTACGGATTAGAGGAGATGTTGTTACTGGGTCAGCCGCGTGTAATTGGAGAGCATTGATATATGAACTGTTAGGTCAAACACCGGGGGAAGAGGATCTTAAAGGGGCTTCTTTGAGGATTGGTTGGTTGACAGAAAATTTTAGTGGTCTTCCGGAACAAGCAAACGAACAAGTTCTACATCAATATGTAAGAGCTTATTTGCTTATTTTAATGGCAACTGTGATGTTCCCGGACAAGAGTGGCAATGATATTCAAGTTGTATATTTGCCTTTGTTGAGAGATTTAGATGCCATTGATGATTTCTCTTGGGGTAGTGCGGTTCTTGCCACTCTATATCGTAACTTATGTAGGTCAAGCAACATGAAGGCAAGAGATATAGGAGGCCCTCTTATTTTATTACAACTGTGGGCATGGGAGCGGATTACGATTGCTCGACCTATAGTCACGGGCCCCGAAAACCCACCCCTTATTCAAGGACCATATCCATTAGGTTCACAACATCAACTACGAGTTGATTCGTTGGGTCGTAGGTGGTTGAGCGTGCATCATAGGAGGCCTCAAGGCACAACCATAACCACTCTACTCGGGTATAGGGATGCTTTAGATAATATGCGTCCCGATCAATTTGTATGGCAACCTTACCCCCAAGCCATCTTCTCTTTTTTGCCTGAAGCTTGTTATAATGACTCGGGTGAGTGGTGTGTGGTATCCCCTATGATTTGTTTCGATATTGTTGAGTGGCATTTGCCTAATAGGGTCGCTCGTCAATTTGGGTGGAAACAAAATATCCCTGAACCTGCTGATACCGAACCCAAGTTGCATAAAATGGATAAAAGGGGTGCTCATTCAAGGAATTGGGCGGAATATCATTCAGCATACCTAGCTATGTGGTTTAGGAGGTACCAATTTAGGTTCATTGGTGTTGAGGATAACAGTGACATGGGCTACAATGACCCTTACATGGTTTGGTACCGGGATCGAACTCGCCGATTCATCAGTCCTACCTTCCAACAAGCTTACCAAGCACCGTTAGGAGCCACTGCTTATCTTGTAAGTTTTACTAATATGAATCGTTATTAATATTTAAAATCTTTAATAAATTATTATTTTTTAACACTGTCAATTTTTTTCAGGCTCATGGGTTTGCCGAAGTCCATAGGACATGCAATACGGAGATACAAGCGATGCCTCAAGAGGTGCCCCCTCATTACCGTAACATCATGTCTAACATCCGGGACAACACTTCCCAATCTCTTGAACATGTTGGGTATTCACATCTTCTTCAACAATTTCACCAACCGACGCAAGAAACCCAAGTGGAGGAACAACATGAAGAAAGGGGAGATGGTTCGACAATGCAAGAGTCAACAGCGGAAGACGATGAGACCTTGCAAGTGTTCAGGCGACGGTCAAGGCGCACCAATACTTCAATGTCGCCAATCAATGAACAAGGAACCCCGGAGCCTTCAAAGGCAAAAAAGATTTGGTCTCGTCTTCGTGGGAAAAAGAAGACATGAAGCAGTTTTAATATTTTTTAGGACGTGTAATCGATATTTTAGTAACTAGACTAAGCTCGAAACCCCTTGTGCCGCTTCTATGTGTGTGAAAACTATTTTAAATCTTATGAAAACAATGTTCCGGGTCAAAATTGCGTAATCTTTTATTGTTGCTTATGAAGGTAAATAGAGTGAGTGACTAAGTACCAAAACTTTTAAAAAAAAAATATCACTGCCAAGACACGCCATTGGCAATGGCGTGTCTCCATCAATAGACACGCCAATCCTAATGGCGTGTCTAACTAATGTCATATGGCAACACCTTCTGTATATTCAAAAAACATCAATGTTAAAGACACGCCAATCCGAATGGCGTGTCTTCTTCTACAGACACGCCAATGAGAATGGCGTGTCTAATGCATATATTTTTGCTTATGTTTCTGCTTTGGGCCAAAAAATTGAGCTGAATAGACACGCCAATGGCAATGGCGTGTCTTAGCCTCGATATTGACTCGCAAAACCCGAGCCTACGTGGACACCAAAACGATAAATAGTTTTTAGACCAACCCAAAACGATAAATTTTTATTTTTTCAGCATTATTTTAAAAACGGATTCAGCTTTCGTTCCGTAATACGGTACAAAAGAAGGTACCTTTTCGGTGCATGAAAGATAGCTCTCTCCCCATCCACCATCCTCTTTTTGGGATGTTAGAAGAAATTTAACAGCCTTTCTAATAGATTCACAATTTGAATACGATTTGCCTGCTGCGGTCAGTCCTCTTAGTGCGAATAATGTTCCGTATGTGAAGCATACTCCCCAGTTTCCATACCTACATTTACAAAAACAAGTCCAGTATGCTTAACATAACTCTGAGTCTTTACTCTGACAACCAACCTCGCGTCACAGACTCGCATTGACATATTTTAATAACTTCTAATATGCGTTTACATAATTGCAACACTCATAACCAGATTGAGATCGAAAATACCATGAACCATTGGGAAATTGGATTTCCTCGATGAAATTAGACGCCTTAGCAATGAACTTTTCGATCTCTTCCTTCCTGTGCATAGGGTATATTTCTTGAAACAGTACCAAAGCCTCAATTGCTGAACCAGTACATTCCACATATCTACAATAATACGGAGTATAAATATTTGTGACTATGGTGATAATTAAATTAATACTACCACCGATACAAATTCAATTTCAACTGACGATGTTTGTAGCAGAATTCACACTTACTCATGTTCGATGACAATGTCCTCAAAAATTTCCGTCGGATTCAGAAGCTGAATATGGCATAGGAAGAGGAAATAAATGAAGTTATGTCGTTCTACAAATTTTCGCTTTTATATATCTACATAAAATTTTGTGATTATTTTTGTGAAAGTTTTATGAATTAGGGTGAATCTTAAATTACGTACTCCGTATTAGTTAATTACCTCTAACCATGCCGGAGCTCCAGCGGCCTCCCATGCCGTTAATCCTCCATTTTTACTCTTCAAATTTTGTAATCAAAATGTTAATTATTGGAGTAATTAGAAATTTAGAAGACTGAATGTAGAAATGTCGGATGTGTAGTTGTACCTGAAGAGAAAGTAAGACATTTACAGAATCATATAGCAACTCGTCGTTCATCTTTTCTCCAACAATTTTTGGATTCATAGTTGATAAAATCAAGCAACACTTCACAAATAACAAATTATTAACACGCAATTTAATCAATTATTATTATAATTTTTGGACGTTAATAATTTCATAAATTTTATCAGAGCTGTTTACCTTAAGGGCTTCGGCAGTACAGTCGGAGACCTGCCATCCTTGATCTTGATCCGAAAAAGTCCATGATCCTTTGGTTATGTGACGATACATACTCTTAAAATCGCCTGATGGATTTTCTTTCACCTACATTTTTTACATTGTTACTACAGTATTAAGCAGCAAATCTACATGATGATTTGTAAACCAAAAATGTTTAATTTGTCAGGATTTTGTGAAGTTCAACCAGGGGCATAGTAATGTCAATAAACCATCGCAGATTTGAACGCGTGACCTCTTGGTCAGAGGTCACACTTACTCTGATATCATATCAAGAAACCATCTCAACCAAAAGCTTAAGCCGATGGTTGAAGTCCCAAGATCGATTTTATATTCTAACAAGTAATACCTGTGACTCTTTTATGAAGAAGTAGGCTTTCTTAAGAGCAGATCCAATGTGGTCGAGACTTAGATCTGTAGCCAACAAAGCTTGGACGGCAAACCCACAGTCCCATTGCTGACTTCCTAAACTCTGCATATGCAGACCAGGCTATATAATCTCTTGGTAAACAGAGCTTTTAGGCGCAATTTTAATGCAGACGGTTTTGGATATAGAACATAAGTTTATTACTTAAATTTACGAGTTTTATAGCTAGCTAAGCATTAATACCAAACTTAATTACCTGCATCTTAAGTCCGTCCTCGGCGATCCATATATAATCAGGAACTCGGGAAAGATGTTTCTTGAAATAAATGCCATTTGGGTCTTCAACCCAACAAGCTAACATACACAATAACTGTCACAATGGAATTTAACATTTCAATAACTGTCGAAAACAAGTTCGCACTAAGTCCAGTCAGTATCAATCACGGGAGTATAAATATTAGTTACAATGTCGTAGCTGGTTGTCATGACCCTATTTTTGTTATTTTACCTTGAATGTGGCTCATAAGAATGATGTCACGGTATAAGTACACGAAGTAGCAAACTAGCGGCCTATATTTGATATATCGAGTTTTATTTACATCTATGTGTGTGTAGTAAACATGTACAGTGCAGTACAGAGTACCTAATGGGTCTCGAAACACATCAAATAATGCGGCTAAGACAAGTGAGGTTCATGTATAAGTTAGTAATCAGATGGATTACCTTCTCAACCAATGCCATGGTTATGTATCGACTGTTCTCATCTTCATAATGTATATGATTCATAGTCAGTTGTAACGCCCTCTCTCGAACAAACTTGTTGAAGGGCCAACTCGTTAGAAGAGGCTCAGTGAAGATGTAAAGAGTATCCCAAATTAGATCTTTAATGGGGGATTGAGGGTAGTAAACATCCTCCTGCATTAATAATAGGATCACATTTATTTACTAACTCAAACTCTCATTTGTGACGGTACTGTTTTGTCAAAAGCTCGTGAGAGTTTGTGAGAGGTCGCAAGCTTGTGACGGTCACAAGCGAGACTTTCTGATTTACTAGTGATTTTCGGGAAAATATAAGTGCCAAAATAAATATAATAGGTTGATTACCGGTGCACATAAATGACGAACTTTTTTCCACTTGATTTGCTCAAAGGGTTCATTGAAGAGTTCCTCCCTAAGTTGCATAATGAGAGGTGTTTTTGGACCAACGAACCTTTTCCCGTATAAGTATGACATTGGCATGTAAACCATTCGGCCAAAGCACCACATCTTCCCTGCACAATATCCGCGCGGAAATCAAGATTTGACATTGCTTGAAACAGTATGACCTTGGAAGACAGAATATTTGGTGATGCCAAACCTGGAGATATGGGCAGGAAAGAAGGAAGCATCCAAAACTCAGGCGGCATTGGGATGGTTCCGGACCAATCAAATAGACCGAGTATCTAAAACATATATGGTCTATATGATTAAATCGTAAGTACGGAGCCTAGAAAAATACAATATTGTTCTCCAGTCCTCCGGCAGCGGGTATACAGAACAAGTGAGACAGACAAGCCTACAAACAAGTAAGGTTCCACCCTAAAACTAATTGGTGATATGTGGAGTAGCCTATCAGCTTATAAACGTGTCTCCTCACTCTTAACCCGCCGACGTGGAGCTTTTGGTGCCCATACACACGTGGGAATAAAGCTAAACAATTGTATAAATTACTTCGTAACTTACAGAAAGCCAAGTCTTTCCCCAAGAGGGAATGTGAGTAACACTACCATGGTCGAGAATCCATTTACGAGCTCTAGGACATGCCTTGTCAACTCCTTCATCAGGACCGACTCCTAGCACTCGCAAACATATGTAGTTGAGAGCTGTACAGAACATGGTGCTGGGACCTTCTATGTGCAATCCCCACCCGCCATCTTCATTCTGATTATGGGGCAAGAATTGATTAACAGTCAGTTCAAATCTGTTTTACCCCGACTCTCCGACACGGGTGTTGTGTCTGACATGTATCGAGTGTCTGATAGAGGTAGGTTGTGAAAATTTGTCAATTTTAGGTTTAAAGTGAAGTGTTGTGTCGTGTCGTGTCTGAGGTATTGGACACGCGATACGACATCAAAGTGAAGTGTCGAAGTAACATAGGCTCATTTACATGACTTAAAATCCAAACCGGAGTAGTTTGCATCCAATGAAACTAATTTTACGAACCTGATGATAGTAAATACTACGAAGAATTTCTTGGCGGTGGTGTATCGAGAAAACATAGTTGAGATGTCCCATGATGTATAGGAAAAATACCTGCATGGAATTGGCATTGCCATTCAACATATACATAATACATGTAAATTCAAGCCTGGGATTCATTAACAGTTAGCTGTTGTAAATATATTTGAAGACTGACCAAGGGAGGGACGAAAAACTGAGGCCCGGCAATTTCGGCAGGCCAGTGACCGTGGTCAGACTGCAGGGCGGTGAAGAAGTTCACTGCCCTTTTTAGCGTCGCTGTGGCAGTTTCGTAGGTGATCTCCTCCCCATCTCCCACCTTTACCTGTGGTATACTTTGTTTGAAGTTTTTCTCTCTTAAGAACTGCATTTCAATAACGGAAAATGAGTTAGCGTTATTAGAACCCGCAAAATGTTGAAAATTCACTCTAACACTGTCTCCCTAGAGTAAAAACATTACTTCACGGCTTCACCCCTCTTATGTTATTAACCATTTCAACCAAATCTACGATTGTTAATGCCATAAACATGTATGCATATCAACAATAAGAAGTGGTATAGCAAACGCAAGCGCCCAAAGGGTTCAAATTTCTATCCTGGTTCTTTTAGCACATAACATATTTACATAGCAAGAAAACTGTCATAATTTTAATTTATGTCTATTGTAAAATGGGTAAGTGAAGAGTTAAAAGAACGATTAACACTTAAGAGGGGGAGGGGGTGAATTAGTGGCCTTCTAAAAGTTTTCCTTGGACTTGGCTATATGATAACACAATAAGGAATGTTCAAAAGAGTAAGTTATAAAATGAAGAAGAGAAGCAAATGAAAAAGTAAATGAATAAACAAGACGATGTTTTTCAATTGGTTCAACTTTTACTCCGAAACCTACGTCTAATGTTATTTTATTGCTTGTTTAGAAATTTACTCAAATTTACTAATCCTCTTACAATGGAAATAATCTTTCAACCTACATCAGTTGTACTCAACTAAGTAACTCAATCTCAATGGAGTGTTTGTTCTATCTCACTGGTTGACAAAGTCTATAATCTCAATCGTTCACTTTAATGAACATGGAGATCACAATTCAGACCTAAACACGGATCATGGAACAGACTTAGTATGTCACAGTACAACGAATTGATACAGGAGATTTACAGCTTTGAAAACAAATGTAGACTTTAACTTAAAACCGATTTGCAAACTTTAACATGACAAAGCTATTAAATGCATAAATGATTTGCAAAGTTTTCAATTGAATACTCTTCAAAGTCTTAGCATTATATGTGAAAGATGAGTGCTATTTACAGAAGAGGAAGTGTGTGAGGTTGGAGAGCAAAAACAACACTTCACCCTTATGCCCAAGGGTTAATATGCTGAATCATATATTTGTAATTTTTTAGAGGATGCTTGGGTCTGAAAATGCAAGGCTCAACGCAGAGGCTTTCCAGACTTTTATTGGAAAGACAATTTTTGCCAATTTTGTAAAAGTGAAAAACCCATTTTAACAAACAATGACTTTGAATTAGATTTGCTTTAAACTAATTTGGAAAGTGGATTCATGTTTCTTTATCTCATTATTTCAAAAATGCTATTTGTTTGTTAAATCAAAAAGCATTTGTTGAAAGTCAAACACTTGTTTGTATTTTGAAAGTTTCTCCTTGATCGTATCAGAAACCATAGTGTCACAGTGAGTAACATTGTGACATGGTTTTGCAGTATTTGTGACAAGGCTACGATTGTTTCATTAGCTCATTTACATCATATCATTTGACTAGGGCAATGACTTCTTCATCTTTATCAACCTTGAATCATCTTGAGAAGGTCTTGAGAGCATCAATAACTATCAAACATAACTAAGAAGCAAAAATTAAAATACAACTTAAACTTGGCATCATCAACCAAGTAGTTCTAACAGTAAGTTTTTTTGTTATCTCAGTTCATATGAGTTTTAACTTCCTTGGAATTACTCCCTCTGACCCGGTCATTTTTAATGTTTATTGTTGTACAATTATTATTTGACCCAACCCAATATAACTCGACCTGAATGTTTATTATTGTACAGTGATTATTTGTTGCCGATTTAAGTGTAAATTGCTGGTCGTTTAAGTGTAGTCGGAATTTGTGCTAAGTGTAGTAACTATACGACATTATAATATGAGTTCGGGAGTGCATAGTGCACACTTGTATAGAAATGTTTGTATTGTTATAGAATGTTTTTAACAAAGAATTATTATTTTCACCGTTTCGTTTGTTTCATGACTCGTGTGCTATGATCAGAAATGATGATATTGTTGATTGCATTGAAAGATGCCATTGAAATATGCTTCGAATCAAAAGTCAACCATGGTTACCCTTTTTTGAAAGATTGTGTCCTACGTTTGCATCGTAGAATGTTTCCCGTTGTCCACAATATTGTACTCCCTCCATTCCAGTCAATTGTTATTCTTTTATTTTTGAACAAATGCCAAAGAAAGAGTAGGGGATCTTTTGTGGTTATAATAAGTGGATGACAAGTAGACAATAGTCCCATTGAGATGTCAAATTACTCATAGAAAATATTTTTAATATAGAAAAGACAACAATTGACTGATACACCCAAAAAAGGAATAAGACAACAATTGACCGGGATGGAGGGTGTAACCGACATTATTATCCATAAATACTTGACAATAGTTGACCCGGAATTGACACGGTCCGACCCGACTTAAACTGGGGTCTTGCAATTTCGAAATTGACCACCACAAGGTTGACTTGGAAACGGTTTGACATGACACAAAAATAAGACGGACAATATATGTCTAATAGTAAGAGTATTCCAAGTAAAGAATTGAAAGACAAACCTGAAAACGCCATAGAAGATCACCACAAGGCTTAACCTCGAACCGATTTCGATAAAAGTTAAGACGAGCTTCTTCAACCTCTTGTATAGCTTCAGGAGTACCATAATCAGGATCAAACTCCCATGTTTGACGTCCTACAAAATTATTGGTACTTGTTAAATATGGATCATTAGCCCCTTCTCCTATTTTTAACCTCCACATTTATTTTCTCCTTATTAATCTTATCTTTATATAATTAAGCTTCACAATTTGGACCAATAAGTTCCATGATTAATCGTATATATGTAGAGTGAAATGGTAGATATGTAAGATTGAGTGAAAGTTACGTCACCTTTGGCCAGTGGAACTCAACTGTTGCAGTGTAACATCGGAATGGATCCTCTCCATTTCTTTTTGGTCCATTTTCTCTCACAAACACTACTCCTATTATACTAGATCTTATGCCCGTGCGATGCACAGGTCTACGTTAATGTCATTTTCATAAATTTTCTATAACAAACTTATAAAAATAAACTTTTAAATTTTTAAAACTCTAATAAAATATACTCCGTAATTTTTAAGAAAATAATATTGATATATTGATTCAACTTCTATTTTAAACATATTTTACAAATCTTCTCAGAACTCAATTTATATTTGATCTATATTATGACCCAAAAAATACACAGGACACTCCCGTTCAAATAATTTAATAGGTTTACATATGTTTTGATTGATACATTAAAAAAATGATCCAGGATACCTAAGAATTAAGCTCTAAAAGACAATGCTTAAGATATTCAAAAGATTTTGGGTTGATTACTCACCTTATGTTAATTGTCCGATATGGGGTAATTCTAGTATTTTTAGGTATTAGTATATTCACCACACATACATTATTTTTCAATGTGAAATAAATAACATACTAAGAATTACATCAAGTATCTGCAAATAATATGAGATTTTATACTGCCATGATAACATTTTTTTATCACGATTCTAATTATAGTATTTTCATAATGAATACAAAATTTTAAGAGTTCTCTAAAACAATATTTGAGAGACTTAAACGATTTTGGGCTGATATCTAAGTTCCAATGACGACTCCTATTTATAATCGCATGATCACCCCAACTTATGATATTTTTTTCCGATGTGGGACAATTCCTCTATTTATACGCGGTATATTCACCAGGCTTACATTATTTTTTAATGTGGGACAAATAACATATTAATTAGTACGTCATTAAATTATTATTTATGATACTTTCCTATTAATTTGATAATGTAAATTTCATGAAGGTGGAGATAATAATACCAAACTTTTAAGAGATATGTAATATAATACTTAAGAGATTCAAAAGATTTTGGGTGGATATCTAAGTTGGAAGGATGACTCATTATTTTTTATGATACTATCCTAAATTAATTTTTGAAAATGTAAGTTTCACTGTTTAGATAATAATTTAAATTTTTAAGTGCTCTTTAAGACAATATTTAAGAGACTCAAAATATTTTGGGTTGATATTTCAAAGATAACTCATATTTATAATTATAGATCACCCCATTTTATGCTAATTTTCCGATGTGGGATAATTATACTATTTATACATACGTAGTATATTTACCACACTTATATTATATTTTCCTAAACTAATTATGATGATATAAATTTGACTACTGTGGATATAATAATACAAACATTTAAGAACTCTCTGACACAATACTTAAGAGACTTAAAAAAGTGTGGGTTTATATCTAAGTTCAAGGATGACTCATATCTATAATCATATGATCACCCTATTTTATAGTAATTATTCGATGTGAGACTATTTACCAATTTACACGTAATATATTCACCACACATACATTATTCTTCAATGTGGGATTATGTGGGACTATGTGGGAGTACTAATTAACAAACTAATAAGTAGTACACTATCTTTTTCTATATAATATTTATACTAATATTTGAATAATAAAAAATACTGTAAAATCATTTATTTAATTTTTCACATACTTTATAATCTAGTTTAATCATAGTATAAAAAATGTGTTTGTAAAAAATACAAAATTTATACTCTAATGAAAACATTTTCGCTAAGAATCCAAATACATAAGTTTCGAAATGTTTTGCATTATATTTTTTTGTTAGATTGATAATCAAAAATCTTTTTACGTAAGTTTTGGGTTTATACCTAAGTTCAACGATGACTCCTATTTATAATCATAGAATCACTACTACAAAAACAGGAAATGACAACGGTTAAAAACCGTTGTAATATTAAAAAGCGGACGTTGTTAAAGCCTCCGTTGTTAAAGGTTTTAACAACGGTTCCGATTTAATGAAAATACCGTTGTTAATAGTTTTAACAACGGTAAGAAGTCGTTGTTATTACTAGATAACTGTTGTTAAAACGTGTGAGTAATTATGGTGGGAAAGATACGAGAACGGTTCTATTAAATTAAACCGTTGTTAAAGGTATGATTAGTTTTGGTGGGAAATATTATAACAACGCTATTTTTTTTAAACCCGGTGTGAATATAGTTAATTACAACGGAGTATAATAAATAAGCCGTTGTGGAAAGTTTTAATAACAACCGGTATTCTAGAATAAACCGTTGTTAAAGGTATGATAAGTTTTGGTGGGAAATATGTTACAACGCTTTTAATGAATTTTAAAAAACAGTTGTTATTATTTTTATTATTGTTTTTGAAAAAATTGTAATTTGTTCCCCTGCCACCACTGAAAATCCTGCATAAATCAGCAGCAGTAGCAGCAGCACGCATCATAAACCAATTTCAGAAGCAGCAAAATGATATATCTATATATATATCAGAGCAATTCATGTACAGGGCAATTCATGTACATGGCAATTCATGAACAGCAGCAGCAAAATGATATATACAACCAAAATGATCTCTTTTAGAGCAATTCATACTTACAACTTGCTCTAATTAATGACTTCTACAAATTAAAGTTCCCTATCTGCTTCCAAAATAATCTAAGTTTCATTTATTCTTTGTTTGTTCAAGGACGTATTTGCCCAACAAGTCCCGTACCTCGTCTATATTGTGCTTAGTGTACTCAGGGACATGTGGCGTGTTGATTGAATACTGCGGATAAAACAAATAAAAGACATCGATCAGTAGGGTAACAACAGTATAGGCATATCATACATAATTAGCAACATCGATCAGATATATATAGCAGAAAAGATATCAGCTCTAATGAAAAAAAGTAAATAATAGCTACATTAAACTACTAACTCTTTCTGGAATGCTGATATATCTTCGCCTAATAATCTCCAACATGAAACGACAAACGTAGTATCCACATTGGATGCTATCCGGCTGTTTAGGGACCCATTATTACATAATAAACGAAGAGACGAGAAGGCAATTACCAATTAGTTTAATGCGTAATTAAAAAAGACAGATGTATATGCGTAATTAGTTTAATGCACTTAATTATTAAGGTATTGTATTTGCGCGTAAGTACCCCTGTTATCGTAATAAAAGTAGGGCCATCATCAGAATATTCTGTCGGTTGATTGCCGGTTGCTCTTTTCTTCTCAAAGGCCCTTTAAAAAAGGAAAGAGGCCGAAAGTCACATAAACTTACTTAATAATAATAAATGAAACTTAATATTATGTGCCAAATCATCATCAGTATTATAAACTTACTTAATAATCAACTTCTTAAAGGTCTCGGATGGTTGTCCAGGCAAAGAGTCCAACCAAAATACTTTCTTCGTGGTCGGATTGATCGCTGCTAGCACCCAATGTCTCCTAGAGATCGAGAGACACATCATTATTAACAATCACAACATGCATCATAACCAAACATATAAAAATGCAATTGTATTTGGAATCGTAATATTAATTATATATTACCCGGCTTCATTATAAGGGGCAAAAATGAGCTTATTGTTTTTCGCCAACTCCCCAGCAATATAATTTACACGTTCTTCATACGAAAACATCTCGATATGCATAGATAAAAAATTTGGGCACATGAATCCGTATTGAGGAAGTGGATTAATATTGGTCTCGGCGGGGATCACAACCGAGTTCAAGTACCTACATGCCGGTTTTAATTCCGATATTATAAACACTATATCTTACTTAGTCAGATTATTAGAATACTGCATGATTTAATTTATTAAGAAACTTACTTCATCCAAACATATAGGTGTTGGACATCAATCTCGTCAAGGCCAGCCCAAACGGCTAGCGTTTCCCAATCCAGCATTGCTTGGCGTTCTACCCCTACAATATCATTCTCAAGCGGAATAATTATTAATTGCTCGATTGCTATGCGTCTCTCAGCCTCCTGATAAAGGTCCAGCATCGCCACCGTTCGTACTTTTTCCATGTAAACGTTCCCATGATATTTAGTACCGGATAGACTCCTGACCTCTTTCAGCTTGGGGAAATGATGCGGTGTGCTACCTTTCACAACCTACATGTGGCTAACTAAATTAAGTTGCTCTTTCAATGATGAGGCGATAGTAGAACTTAAAATAGAAAGAGAGGTGATTAAATACCTCATCAAGTTGTTGTTTTGACGAGGTAGTAGAAAGATTATTGTCTATCGAGTTAGACTTATCCATGTTTTTTGTTACCTACAAAACAAAAATAAAACATATAAATTTCACTATTTATGAAGGTGATGAACAAAGACAAAAGGCGGGTTAAATTAGATGTATTTTTCTAACACCGTCTACATTCTGTTGAATTTTACAATCACGAGCCAAGAAAATGTGGCTTTGAGGCCATTGGACAAAACCGTTAACCGCATCTGCCAGTATTACTATGTCGTCGCGGACTGTGACGGGCAGTTTACAGGTTTCATAGCCCTTCACGACTCCCACTATCCCCACTTTTGCATGCTTCGGCAAGAGTGGTACGCCATGAACCAAGATGGTTTCCGCTGAGTCCTTGGGCTTTGGACATACGAAAGCCCGAGCAACAATCACATTCTCTTTTAATGAAGGGTCGGCGAGACGAACAAGCCTCCGCTGTTTTGTGGCCTGAAGAATACACATTATTTACTAAATACTAAAATATAATAGATATCATAAATGATCTATATTGAGTATATAATGTAAAGTTAGTTACAAGTATTTATTGTTGGTGGGTAGGCTATTATACTTGAACATGTCCAGACAAGATTTAGCACTGACAGCATATACTAACTTCTTATATTCTACATACCTCCTTATTGTCACCCGTCTTCTCAGCCGGCTCCTCAAGTTGCGTCCCCCTTTCAGAGTTATTTACCTTATAAAATTAATTAACCAATCAAAGGCATGGCTGCTGGAAAGAACAAATGCAGAGGTTCAAAATGGTTAAGTCGTATTTACCTTATCGGCTTGAGGTATCAAAACCTCAGCAGCATTAGGTACCTCACCCGGCTCCTCAAGATGCGTCCCCTTTTCCGACTCATTTACCTAATAAAACAAACCAATCAAAGGCATGGCTGCTAGAAAGAACAAATGCAGAAAAAAAAGAAGAAGTCATATTTACCTTACCGGCTTGAGGGATTAAAACCTCGGCAGCAGTAGGTACCTCAACCATCTTCTCAGCCGTCTCCTCATGTATTGGCAAGGTAGTAGTGTCTGCCTCTTGGCAAATCTGTTGCACTACCTAGCCCTTTTTAATGACATCCTCCATCATCTTCAATTCTTCTTCGGAAGGCTTGCCTCCAGAACTCATCTTCAGTATCACGGAGGCCAATAACTGAACCTGCACGCCCAAAATGTAGAATCAGCAATTTGTTAAAACAATAAAATGTGAATTTTAAATGACAATAACAAATGGTATACGTACCATGTCAGCCTTCCCCTTATTTTTCTTCTTCTTGTTCGAGCTAGTTGTCCCATAATATTTAGTGACTCCGACATGTAATGGGACGCCCCTTAATCGACCTGGATGCTCGGGACGGCCGATCGCTCTAGCAAGAACGTCGTCACGACCACTCGGAGTGAATTTCCCTTCCGCAACCTCCTTCAGAACATTCTCCTATAATATATTAAATAAACTTAATTTAATTTTTGTTACTAAAATAAATAGATAGTTAGACATACAAGAATTGAACAATAAAGTTATTAAAAACCCGTCTTAATAAAAATAATACTTACTATGTTGGCCAAGACTTCCTGATCATATTCGTTACATGTTCGGGATCCTTTAGGCGTGTGCCCTTCTTTATAAGTTACATGCCGATTCAAGTCGGTCACACCTTTTGACACCTACACGTTAACTCAAAAATAATATATGTATACATGTATATCAAGTCCAAGTATGATTAAAAAAATCTAATATATAGATGCTACTTACGAGATTTTCTTCTATCAATCTGTAACCGCCTCGAGAACCATAATATACCCCCGCTTCTGTGAGATGTTAGCACGATTTCTGGCGCTAACGCTCTTCAAATCATATAAAATCGCAAGTAGATGAGACAATTAGAAAATTATAGATACAAGTAGAGTTTTAGAAAAATGTAACCTGAAACTTTTAGAAAAATGTAACCTTAAGTAGAGTTTTACAAAAATGTAAACATATGACATGGATACTTAACCTGAAACTTTTCAGTAGCTCGTTTCGCCTTATAATTATCCCATTGTTGCTGAGTGATGTGGGGGTACTTTGTCGGTGGGCTCTTATGCATCTGCCCCGTCTCCTTGTCCACATACAAGTGTAATTTGGCAAGGTCACACCTCCACTGCCTTAAGACTGCCGCTGCCTTACGTAATAGATACTTATCATGGCAGTCTGGAATATCGAAAGCTTCCTGCATCATCATCATATATACTAATAAGCGGCTGTCTAATATCATACCTTTATACGAACCTTTATACGGCTTCCTGCCTTATGTAATAGTAACTTATGCAAAATAAAATGGTGTTTAGCTAAAGATATTATCATACCTTTATACGTTTCAAGAGTAAGTTCTGCAATGAAGGATTTATATTCCTGAAATCATCTAAATCTATAGGCACAAACTGTTTGGTTGTAACTCCAATCCAAGTGGCTAAATGGCTAGCATTTGGACCAGTAGGAACACCTTTCACACTCCATTTTATTTCCATCGGCGTTTTTGCCGCTATAGCTGCAAGGGCTGCAGAGCACTTCGAAGCACCCCTCTCACCAGGCTTATCCCCCTTATCATTGTTTTCTACTCTTTTCCGTTTTTCACCCATGATAATCCTAAGACACTAAGACCTTCAAAATAAATGAAATAGTAACGGAACAGAGTCATGCATACAGCGATTCTAAAACCCTAAGACCTTGAAATGAATGAAATAGTAACTGAACAAATAAAGAGTCATGCAGAGATTCTAAAACTCTAAAAACTTAGAAAGGAATGAAACTACATGATAAAGAGAACGATAAATAGAAAATGAAAACAAAAAGATGAACTTCAAACTTAAAACCCTAAAGACGAAACACAAAAATTACCTGATAAGGAAAATGAGAACAGGGTGATGATAAAGAGAACAGGATGATGATCACGAGTACGAGGAGGATGATGATGATACTAAACAAAAAGATTTGTGTTGTAAACGAGGATGATTGTAAACGAGGAGGATGATGATGATAATGTACGTGTGTAAAATTTACTCTATAGGATTGTAAATTATTTTTTATTAAGAGAAACTAAAGGGTTTATTAAGAGAAACTATTGACAACGGTTATCCTACAAACCACCGTTGTTATAGAGTAATAACAACGGTTAAATAACACCCGTTGTAGAAAGTAATAACACTAAGACAACGGTTTATTTATTATAAACCGTTGTTGAAAGTAATAACAACGGTGAATTTCTAAAACACCGTTTTTATAGATTATGTATATTTTTTTTAATTTTTCAGATACGCGCGCGCGGTATTAAAATTTGAGGCACGAAATAAACTCATTAACTTTGCTCTAAATTAATTTATTTAACTTTGCTCTAAATTTAATTTAATTTATTTTACTTTGCTCTAAATTTTATATTATAGTCGTAAGTTACGTTTAATTATTAGCTCGGATCGGGTTTGGCCTGGGAATCAATTCCAATCGGGTTAGATTCGGCGGGTTTGTAATTAATAACTTTATCGATCGGGTTAGTTAGTAATTATTTTTAGTTTTTGGTTCAATTACCTCGAATCGGGTCATTTTCTTTTTAATTAAGGAACTGGTTATTATAATTATCATGCATCACTAGTTAACCTGAAACTAATCGATCGGGTGGCAAGGCCAGCAGTTACGGATCGGGCAATCCACTTTCTAGATCAGAGCAAGCGTACGTAATAGCTACGCACTTCAATTCGGGTCGATCGCTTTTGGGCAGGGTCGGGGGCACGTGTCATTATTAATTACCTAGTATATATATATGTACTACTTATTGATGATGATATATATATATATATATAATAATTAAATGATGATGACTTCCGGATCTCTAATTAACGACGCTCGTACTACAATTTGCAATAATAACAGATTCATCAATGCACATACACGCAATTCAAGTAAGTATTATATATACACGTACGTCAATGCAATGTTTCCCAAATTAAATAATAATGATATATATATATATATATATATATATGGCCTGGGGTCGATCGACTTCGTTCATCCAATTCAAGTACGCTAATGAACGGGCCGTTTTTGCATCACAAACCTGAAACTGTCCGACCCAAAATTAATTAGCTCGCTAGTATCGGGTTATTTTATTTAATTCGATAGAAATCATTATTTAGTATCCGCGTGATGATTATTAAGTATCATTTTCGGGTCGGATCACTTTTAATTATTAAGTATCATTATTAGTATACGTGTGTTACTTCAAAATAACCCTAAACCCCAAACCCTAAACCCTAAACCCTAAACCCTAAACCCTAAACCCTAAACCCTAAACCCTAAACCCTAAACCCTAAACCCTTTTTTATATACTTCTATATATATATAGTAGATTATCGCTATATATTGATCAAACATCAAAATATTGAACATCAATTCAAACACTTTAAACAACATTCTTTCTCATTGAGTTCATTAGGAATAACCTAGATTTTATATTAAAGTACATTACATTCATCCGACATCAAATAAATAAAGATGTTAAATAATCCGGAACAATTCCGGTTAAGAGTAAAAAGCTTTTCTCACACTGCCACCAACAATCCGGAACAATATTGATGATACTGATGACTTCCGGATCATTAAACTCGTATTTTGCAATAACAGATTCAATGCCTGCAAGTACACGTCTTGCATGTGGAGATAAGGTAGGACGGGTACAGCTCAACATATCTCTTGCGGCATCCAACCTCCGAGTATAAGGCCGACGTGGGTAGACAGAGGACGATGATGATGACGCCGCTTGGTTGACAAGTCGGACTGCTTCACGCCTCTTAATCCAATAATCCCTTCGATGTTCAATGGATCCTTTAATCAATGGGTGATGATCAGCGGGAACTACGGCAAGAGCCTCCTCCTCATCTGCAATCAATTTTGTAAGGGTCGTTTCATCGTTGGGAAGGTTAACTGCTGCCATTGATGATATTAATTTTAGGGTAGTTATGAAATATTTAAAGGAGGGGTTTTGAGGTTGTATTTATAGAGGGGTTATGCTGCCATTGATGATGTTCAATGGATGCTTTAATCAATGCTGGTTCTGCTGTTGTTTATTCACGGGTTTGGACTGCAATATCTTTTAATTAAAAATAATAATGTTGAGCAATAACAACGGTTATTGGTACAAAAACCCGTTGTTATTACGCAATAACAACGGTTATTGGTACAAAAACCCGTTGTTATTAATAACCACAACGGTTTTCGTTACCACAACCGTTGTGATAGGGTTACTGCACATTGCAGTAAATGCATTGACTGCACATTGCAGTAAATGCATTGACTGCATATTCACACATTTACTCAATCAATAACGTACTGCATGCATGTGAATGTATAGTCGTTTTGGGAACCAATGCATGCATGTGAATCAATGCCTTCATGTGAACCAAGGCATGCATGTGAATAAATAACTCCAATAAATAACTCTCTATAAATACAGCCTCAATACAAGCAGGTTATCAACCACATACAAAATTCCCAACTCTAATCAATAACATATGTGCTAAACCATACAAAATTTCCCAGCCTCAATACTAACATCAACCATACAAAATGTCTGGAACTTTTACTAAACCATATGCTTGCATCATGAAAGAAATGCCTTGTCATATGGAGGGTGGCTACGTTGTGTGTAAAAGTTACAAAAAACTCCGTGATACGCTTATTCGAAATGGCTACTTAATAAGGAAGATGTGGCCAAATTATCATCGCGGGCACTTTACAGGGCATCTCGTTTTCGAGTTTGGGATGTCGGATGCTCATCGTGCGTCCGCATTCAAACTGGCAAGAATGGTTGACAAGGCCGGGCATGGGAGACAAGATTTTATTGAGAGCACGGACCACAAGCCTGGGCCATATCTATGGGTGGCTTCCGAACATGAGCGTTACTGTTTCCCAAATGGGGTCGACCTCGTTGAAGTGAACCAGGTAGAGCAGTGGGAAGGGTTGGCTCTGGCCGAGGCTGACCCGATTGATGCATATGCTCTAGCGGTGGCAGCTATCCGGGAGATTTACCCGGACTCAATTTAATTTGTTGTTGTTGTTTGGTTGTAGTTGTTTGGTTGTTGGGTTGTTGTTGTTTTGGCGCCATTTGTGTGTGGCGCCGTTTGAACTTATAATTTAATAATATTAATGTTGATACGTTAATTTGTTTTTTGACTTAAGGTTAGAAGTAATTAAACTTATTCAATATAAAGCTATTCAATCGATAAAGCAAAATTAGAATTGAACGACATTCAGGAAATGACATTCACAAATTTGCTAATAATTGACGTTCAGGAAATAAACGACATTAAGGAAATGACATTCACAAATTCACAAATTCAAGAAATAGTTGATAAAAATAATAGCTGAGTAATAAGGGAGATGATGACAGAAAAATGATCGCTTTGTGATAGAGTTTTTGTGTTGCAGTACTACAGTCGTATTACTAATGTTGTGTGTTTTCTATCTACAAATATTGACAACGGGTATTATAAACAAACCGTTGTGATAGAGCAATGACTACGGTTATAGTAGTCTACCCGTTGTAATTAGTAAAAACTATGACAACGGTTTATGGTTATTAACCGTTGTTATAATCAATAACAACGGGTAGATTTACAACAACCGTTGTTGTTGCGTACCTTTATTTTTTTTTAATTATAATTATAAGAGACAGCAATATCATAAGTACTATACACTGCAATAATAATCAGCAGAAACCAACAAAGACAGCAATATCATAAGCACTATACACTGCAATATCAGCAGAAACCAAAACATGGAGACTGTATAATGAATGACCAAAAGCTAAATAATTTGGGATTCTTCAACAATGCCCAAAGCTAACAAAAACTAAAGACAATACCACCTCAGGATCGGGGACGTTTCTTGCCCGACATAGTTTCTTCGTTAACCCCAATACCTTCACCATGATCATCACGCATATAGATGCTTTCAATGTTATCATGATCAGTGTCAACATTGTCGAAATAAGATACAGTGGAAGAGTGATCCATTCCCTCAAACACGACATCCTGATCATTATCCCCATCATTATCGGGTGCACCCCGTCTACTCCTTATAGATAGTACAACAGACCACTTCTTATCCATAGGATCGGTGATATAGAACACTTGTTTAGCTTGGGATGCCATTATGAAAGGATAATCCTTATTATTGCAAACCTTATCCAAATTGACCAACGTAAATCCCATTTTATCCTTTCGAACACAATTGTTGTTGTTATCAACCCAGTTACATCGAAACAGAGGTATTGTGAAATCAATGTAATCTAATACCAATATTTCTTGAATAACACCATAATAAAGGCATTTTCCCCAAATAGGGTTGTTATCTTTTGAAGTAGCAAAGTGCATTGCCTCAAATTCAGAACTCACACCACTATTTTGCATTGTGCTCAACTCATCTTGCTCGCGGGTGTAAAAAGTATAACCATTAATAGCAAAACCGCTGAAAAAAGTGGCCTTGGCATTTGGACCTAACCCAAGACGTAATAACCTAGGAGAGATGTCATCACCATACAAATTCTTATACTCCAAGACAACATTCCTAAACCACTCTCCAAATGTCTTCTTATGCTCGTTTGCAATCCACATCTCGCTCTTGTTTGGGTGATCGTATTTGAGCTCATCTTTGTGTTGTTCAATATAAGGTTGCACCTCATCTTCGTTGTTTAGCACATACGTATGTGCTAAATGTAACATGTCACGTGACACAATTTTTTCAACCCGGCCCCTAATACCTTTTCCGGTCATCCAGTCACTATGACGATTCTTTGGAACGCCAATTAACTCCTCAGGAGAGAGATGAGCGTAACAATATGCAAGAGCTTCGTCTAATATAGCACGTTCAGCAATACAACCTTCTGGACGATACCGATTAGATGTATAGTCCTTGTAGACTTTCATCAATCTTTCGAAAGGATACTGGTATCTCAAGTACACGGGCCCAAGGTACAAAATCTCCCTAACCAAGTGAGTGGTCAGGTGAATCATGATAGTGAAGAAAGAGGGTGGAAAATACATTTCAAAATGACAAAGAGAGGTGACAACGAGGTCCTGCAATGAATCCGCATCATCGGGATCGATGACTTTATCGCATATGGACTGGAAGAAGAGACAGAATCTGGTAATAGCATATCGTACCTTTTCAGGTAAAATGGAGCGAATAGCCACGGATAGTAATTGTTGCATCAAAGTGTGGCAATCATGTGACTTTAACCCGGTGAGTTTTAGATCTTGCATCGACACAAGGCTTTTGATGTTGGACGAATAACCATGTGGCACTTTAATTCCATTCAAGCATGCACAAAACTCTTTTTTCTCATTCCGTGAAAGGGTATAAGCTGCTGGCGGTAAAAATGTACCATTACCTCTCTTCTGTGGTGCCAACTCTAGCCTAATACCCATCATTTGCATATCTTCCCTAGCTGCGGCGTTATCCTTTGTTTTACCGGGAACATTCAGGAGGGTATTGATAATATTATCACAGACATTTTTCTCAATGTGCATGAAATCGAGGCAATGCCTGACCTCCAGGTCAGGCCAATATGGAAGTTTATCAAAAAATATGGATCTTTTCTTATACCCACGAGTAGACAATTTAGAGCCGTTCTTCTTCCCATATTTTATCTCTATATGCTTTACTTTCTGATAAACTTCATGCCCACTCAAAATTCTAGGAGGTTGACGATGTTCTTGACGTCCATTAAATGCTTTCTGCTGCTTGCGATAACAATGGTCAGGATCCAAGCCCCTCCTATTTCCCAAATACACATACTTATGAGAACACTTCAAGTATTCAGACTCGATATCCTCCCCACACAATGGACATGCCTCTTTCCCATGCACCGTATGCCCAGAAAGGTCGCCATAAGCCGGATAGTCGGTTATTGTACACAATAACATCGCTCTCAAATTGAAAGTTTCATTCCTATATGCATCAAATACTTCTATCCCACTATCCCACAAAATTCGCAAATCATCTAAAAGAGGTTCCAAATAGACATCTATATTATTTCCAGGTTGTTTAGGGCCGGAAATTAACAACGACAACATCAAGTACTTTCTTTTCATGCAACATATGGAGGTAAGTTGTATATTGCCAACACTACTGGCCAAGTACTATGTTGGGTACTCATGTTTCCATGTGGGTTCATTCCATCAGTGGACAGCGCTAGACGTAAGTTTCTAGGTTCAATGCCGAAATCGGGATACTTAGCGTCGAACGATTTCCATTGCATACCATCTGCCGGGTGTCTTAGCTTCCCATCATTTATTCTTCCAGTTTCATGCCAAGTTAACATTTTTGAATCATTGCTATTCGCAAACATCCTTATGAATCTTGGTATCACTGGAAAATACCATAACACCTTAGCCGGGATCCCTTCCTTATCCTTATAACGCCACTCAAAACAAACCGGACAATTGGTTAAGTTTTGATATAATTTTCGATACAATACGCAATCATTTGGACATGCATGTATTTTCTCATATTTCATACCCACCCCTCTAATTAGTTTTTTAGCCTCATATGTCTTAACGGGAAGAACATTACCATCTGGAAGCATGTCGTTTATCAAGGCTAATAAACTAGTGAAACATGTGTCACTAACCCCATTTGCCCCCTTGATATTATACAACTTCACCACAGCCGACATCTTTGTGTACTTACAACCAGGGTATAGAGGCGCTTCAGACTCACACAACTTCTTATACATGTTGTCAAGGTCATCCAAATTAATGTTTTCATCTTCAAAAGCATTTGATTCATCATCTTTTCTTCATTATCTGTAGACCCAACATTCAACTCGTCTGCTTCAAACTCAACATACTCGGCAAACTCGGGATCATCAGTTATCCTTTCGTATACCTCAAGATCATCTTCTTCAAAATTATTATCTTCCTCTAATGATTCCCCATGAAAAATCCAACGGGTATAGGATCGACTAAAACTATACTTTTCTAGGTGAATTTTAACGTCCGGAATAGCCATATACCTAATATTACCACATCTTTCACAAGGGCATGGAATACTAGAAGAACCATTCAAATTGTTCGCAACGACTTCATAAAATTCAGCTAAACCATCCTTATAGTTTGGGTCACTCATATTCGCAGCATTCATCCAAGTTCGAGTCATTTATCTACATTCGTAGTATATATAGTAAGCCAAGTAATTCAGAAAATCCAACTAATTAAAACTAATTCAATAATAAGCCAACTAATTCAGAAAATGCAATGTATAAGGCAACTAATTCACAAATAAACGAAATTCAGGAAATCAATAAAGAAAAATTATTAGAATACCTGATTAATAAGAAATAGCAGACGGAGATGATGACAAAGAGACGATCAGGAAATCAATAAATTATTATATTTAGTGTTTGTGTTTTTGTGTTGCAGTACAGTATTATTAGTGTTCTGTGTTTTTTTTCATCTTTATTAAACGTATTGACAACGGTTATTATTCATATTCACCGTTGTTATTAGGTTACCTATTTACAACGGTTAACAAAGTTAAATCCGTTGTTACAACTAACAACAACGTACAACAAAATCATCTCCGTTGTTATTAATTTAAGCCAAATAATGCGCCAAATTAATAACACATTATAACAACGGGTTTTTCATACCCGTTGTTATTAATTTTTATTATTTCGCGCTAAATTAATAACAACGGACATATAATAAACTGTTGTTATTAGTAAATTTATTTACAACAGTTATTTTAGTTCACGCCGTTGTTAAAACTAATAACAACGTTTGAAAAACTAACACCGTTGTTATTAGGTTTAATAAAATTCCGCGGAAAAATATTTATCCATTCCACAACGGTTTTTCTTTATTTTCGTGAGTATGCGTTGTTGATGGGGCGTTGTTATTGCCTGTATTTGTAGTAGTGTAAAATCATTCGAAATCTGCCTAAATAAATCAAAATCAAAATCATGTATGATTTTATCATCAATCATGTTTGTTACACACAAATAAAGAGGTATGATTTAACGTTCTTTGCGGTATTTTAGTTCGTATCTTCTATTTTGATTAGTATTGCTACTTATGATAAGTGTATGATCTTCATTCTCTATTCCATTCAATAGATCGAAGTGTCAGTTTCATGTTTTTTTTTGGAATTTCAATTGACTTGCTTTATTGATTGATTTTGATTCATGTATATTGCTTATTGAGGTTTGTGAGTGTTAATGTAATTCGTTATGATTGATTGTTTTGAATATCTCGTTTGATTACATTGAATAACTACTGTGAGTTTTCTTACCTAAAGTGATGATACTGGTTATCTATTATGAGTAAATTAAAAGCACCTTGATTTGTGTTAATTATGCACTATAATAAATGTTAAAGTTCATATTTGTGCTGTATATGCTCATACTATTGCCGTTGATTGCTCATATTGTTACTTTTGATTGTATTTATTCATAGTGTGTTTCAAAAATTTGGGTTATGAGATGGTGGAATTGAGTAACAATGTTCAGTTCATAGTATTTTGTGACATTGAGCAAAAATAATGGTATTGTGAATGTCTTTGGTGACATTAAGTAACTTGATTCTATGTTGTTATTACTGTAACATTGTTACTGTAAAAATATTGTGTTACTGTAACATTGTTGTCGTAACATTATTGCGTTACTGTAATATTGATGTAACATTATTGCGTTACTGTAATATTGTTACCGTTACAATAGTACTAATTCACCGTTTGCTCATTCATCAAGGTACAATTTTGATATTTCTCCCATTATTGATTGATTTTCGCCTACCGATTTTATGCTTGAATATGATGATATTTTGAATATGATGTCATTAGTTTATATGTTATTGAATCAAGTCATACCTCAAATGCAGATTCAAGAGAGTCTATCGATGGAACTAGTTTATTATCGGCCCGTAACAGTAACTGTGTTATCATATTAGTGTTATAATACATGGCTTTTGCATTACTGTAACAATAATACTTAGCTATATGTAATAGCATCTTGTAATGAAATTCAAAAGTCAATGATCTTATTTGTCAATAATTAGCGATATGTAATAATTAGCTCTCGTAAAATACTCGACACCTATTACTGTAATAGTGTTACTGTAATAGTGACACTATCCGTCTTAAGCTTAAGACGTGTCAAATACATATCAAATCACCCCACTTGTTGTCTAGGAAATATCAAAAGTTTTGTCTTTTTTACCACCACGTGATACAATTTGATCTGTTTTATTAAGCTTAAGACGGATAGTGCCCGTCTTAAATAAAACTTACTGAAACATGAAATACTATACCATTATATATTTAATGTTGTGTGGTTTTTTTCAATTAAATTTGATGGTATAATTTATTCATAAACTCACGAATAATGTTACTGTAATATTGTCACTGTAAAATATCACTAATGATGGACAACCAAAACTCGCATATGTTTTAGTTACTAATGGTCGAATGTTTTGTTTTGAATGTCAGAAAATTTGAAGAAGAAGAGGGTTTGAGAAATCAGCCGACACAAATGGCGTGTAAAGACAGTATATACACCAAAAAGATCGAGTAATACACTGACAAAACAGTCATGAAGATATGCGTTGAGATTTGAGAAGACAACGTTATTGAAGTTGAAATAACTGTGGGAATTGCTGTGAAATTTGATTTTACTTATTGTAGACTTGTTACATTGTGATGTGGTACTGAGAAATATTTTTGCATATCGAAAGCTCCTTAATTGATCTGTATTCACGTGCCTTTTATTGTTGAAATAAAAAAAAATGGGAACTTTTCTTATGGTTCATGTGTTACTTTGATGAATTAATGATTTTACAGTAACATGAATACAATATCATTGTTACTTTAAAAAGTAAATCATGTTCATGCGCTACTTTGATGAATTAGCGATGTTACAGTAACGTGGTTACTTACTGTACTATTGTTATTTTAATAAGTAAATCATGTTACTGCATCACTGTTACTTTAAATTTGTACAAAAAAATTACCTTTTTCTTAACTACTTTATACATCGTTTTATGTAGTAAACAAGCTAGATAGTTATTATTGTAACATTATTTTCGTGTTACTTTAATGAATCAACGTTGTTACAGAATTACAGTAATATTATTACTGTAATATTGACCCGCGTTTAATACACTAAATGAAACAAACATGATACAATAACACTCTATTACTATGATGAATGAATGATGTGATGTGACATGATATAATAAGGATTGATTGTCGTATTACGCAATACAATCTTATAATAACTAGGCTATATGGGATTTGAACCCATACCTTTGTGCATGGTTAGCACATCGCTCTCCCATTTGAGCTAATAACATTTAAACAAACTACTCAAACTTTTAAATGAATGAATAAAAATAAATGTATCCTCCTCATACAATCAAAATGGTATAAAATGATGTAGTTATATTAACCACAAATACACTCCATATTATTCAAAACCATGCTTTTTAAGGAGTTTTCCGCGAGCACTGTATGCCAATAGAGGGTCCATACAATAAAATAGGTTTTAGAATATACTTTACATTATTATTGTTATAACATACTAGTCTTTGACCCAGTATGTCATCACCACCACTTGAATTACACATACATAAAAACATACTCGTACAAAGAACATAACATAATTATACTACTAAGTTTCATAATGTTTACAAATTTAGACGATTATGATACCACAAAAACATAAATAGCATTACAAAAACACAAATACACAATTAGAGTAACACAAATACAAAGTACATTGTTCGTTTAACACTGTCACAACATTGTAACCCTAGGATGAACTATCATAACACTGTTACACTATTACAGTATCATAACAGTATTACAATAATAGTGTATTACTGTTATAAAACTATTACAGTATCGCAAAATATTAATCATTATACATTTGTAACATTATCAAATCTACAGAACCAAAACTTCAACATTTCGCCACCTGAATTTTCAATAGACCTTGTAGTATTGAGTTTATTGTTGGTTTACATGCATCGTCGTCTTCATGACTTGGAAACTTGTAGATTGCTGCCTAACTACGTAATTGATTAGCACAAGTTTATAGCTCCACCAAACAAGATAAACTACCAGCAGAATTTTAGCTTTCAGAAGTTTATTTTTATAGCTGACCTAGTCTATTTTAGATTTACAACTGAATCTTGAATCAACAACAAAATTAGCACCTTTTACCTGAATTTATCACGGTTAGTCAATATAGAAATGAACTCATTTAATTCTGTACAAATTTCGTACGAGCCGCCATCAATTAAGAAGTTATATAGACTCCTTCTCATCTTCAATTCAAGTAAAAGCTTAGAAATTGAAAAATCATAAATAATTAATAAAAAAAAGCAATAAAACTGTAATCATAAATTAAAATCTCAATTGCAACAAATTATTCGTACTTAATTATGTTTGTTTATCAATTAACGAGCAATAACTCAACTTCGATATAAAAACAGAGTGAAATGAATCAAACCTTGCATATACTCAAGTCTCCAAAATTTTCGAATTTAAAAATAAGAATCGCTAAAACAGACGAAAATCATTCGAAACAAATTAATTAACAGTAGAAACAAACAATAAAGAAAAAATGCACAAAAGTTTGGATTGAAGGAAAAATTACCTCATATAATTGAAATTGAACCATCGCTAAAGATAAGAGCAATCTGATGATGATATATGGTAATCGCCATGTACATTTCTTATGCTCGATTGATGATAATTTTTTGATTGATTTTGTCTAAGAAAATAGAATCATTGTTAGTGTTATGAGATCTAAGAAATGACGTGAGGTGGAGATGAAAAAAGATAAAATTGAAGTTATCGTTAGAATTTGGGGTAATTTAGGGGATTTAGAGAAAAAAAGTTGATTATAGTGAGAGACGAGAGAGAGAAAGTGAGACTCGGTTATGAAGATTAACAATTAAAATTGGAGGCTTTAATTTCTCAATCAAGAATTAATTACAGCCGTTGATTTATGTTAAATTGGATGGTGGAGATTTGCGGGACGTACTCACCTAAGATATGTGGACTCACCGGATGCAATTTCTATATATATATATACATATATATATATATATATACATATATATATACATATATATATATATATATATATATATATGTGTGTGTGTGTGAATTACGAGAAGTACCAATAAGCATTTCAATATATTAAGGTATAGGCGCATGAAGTACAAAACGATAAGCATCAGATTATAGACAGACTCGGAGAAGACACCCTTAGGCAACCATTGTAACACCCCCAATATCCTCTTAGTTTAAAATTTCCAACTTCATATAAAATAGGATAATGGGTGTACCACAATGTAATCAAATGTGGTAATAGAACCATGATTTAAAGCAAAAAGGATAAAAGTCCATATGAATAAAAACCAAGGTGATAAAATCCGATGACAACATTCCAAATTTAGCGGAAGCAAATCAAACTTATAAGTCTCAAAAACCATCAAATATTTTTAAAGTTCAAACTTCAAATATTCCATGATAGCGCGCTCTCCCCAAGAGTTCTCGACTCTACTTTCCACAAGTACCTGTCATACCATCTGCTCACACAGTTTGTGGTCATCGCAGGTCCAATAAAGGACAAAACAAAAGAAGGGTCAACAATAATGTTGAGTAAGGTAAACAATCCGAAAATAAGAATTGGTAAGTTGTAGAATACTAACTTGAATTACATTTTCAAAAGAATGTATGAGATATAAGAATTTTCAACAACAACATGTGGTATTTCATATAGTCAAGAAAAAATCATAAGTGTTTCCAAACTTTTCGAATCACATTCATTCCAATACCTTTTCCATTTGAAAGAAAACATTTCTTTCCATAAGTTTCCAACATCTTCAAAACCACATTTCTTCCAATACATTTTCATTTGAAAGAAAACATTTCTTTCGATAAGTTTCCATCATCGGTATACTTGGATAGAGGTCGTAAGGAGAGGATCCCCTCGCCCTAGTCCGGATAAGACGGGGTTCACCAAACCCTGTACTAAACTGTCCAAACATCTCGAGTGTGCACACCCCTCCAAGGGCCAACTCCAAGGAGGAAGATAAGAGGACGGGGTCTCGATCAACTAACCCCCACCAAAAGCTCTGTATAGGAGGTCCCTTATTTGGGACAACCTACCCCTCTACCAAAACCGTTTCAGAACCAATATCAAAACCTTTCTAAACAATTAAATACATTTCCTTGAAATTAAACATTTCCATAACTTGTACAAAAGATCAAACGGTTATGGTTTTCAAAGCTCTTAAAAATCATAACTCCTTCATTTCATTTCAAACACGATTCCATTTTCAAAAGATCGGACAACATCATGTTGGAGCTAGTGTCCTCCACAGTTAGTGTGATAACAGCTAAGGTTCACAGGGTATACTTTGTATTATAATCAGTTGATTAACGTTTATCGATAACGGTTGGCTTGCTAGATAAGTTTGACGTTATTGTCATTCAAATGGCGGTGATCAACTGATCCCTAAAAGTCACACCTAAAGGATGTGTTTGAGAGATGTGATTATTTGAGAAAATAATCATATTGATGCCTTATTAAATGACTAAAAGGTTAGTCGATGTATTTGACTAAAAGGTTAGTCAATGTGATGATGATACGATTATTTAATAACGATTAAATAATGTTAGCTGGTAATTGAATATAAAATTTTATATTTAATCAATGTATATAATGTTGGTCTAAACTAAATGTAAACTGTTATATTTAAGTTGGCGGATATGTATTACACGATATTATTATGGTGTATTGGTCCGGCATTACTCGGTTTATGTGACGGTCCATTACTAGTAATAATAAGAATAAATATTACATAATATACATATTAATTAGATGCTAATTACCAAATAGAGGTTGAGTTAAATAAGGAAACTAGGTTTTCCCTTCTTTCCTTGGGATCTCACGGCTCAAATAGGGTGAAAAAGAAGTTTTCTACTAACCCTAATTGTACAATCTCACGGCACACAAGTGAACAAGAGAAAGAAAATTCTGATTTTTAACTCTCTCATTCATCTTCATATTCATCATCAATATACACACAAAATTAGAAGTAATTTTGGGTATTCGTTCTAGCACGACGAAGGCATTTCTTGAACCATCTTGGGAGTTACGATTAGGAGAATACCTACTTTGGTATTTGTTCTTAGGCCTTTTCTAGGACCGAAGGTTATTTCTTAATCTCTTGTTTAATATTATGCAATTTCATTTATGACTAGAAATTCATATAGTTATAATTTCATTATAATCCGAAAAATTTAAAATGAAGTATACCGATATTTCCCACAAGTGGTATCAGAGCATTTGGCTATGAAATTATTTTATATGTTTTCATATTGATGAAATATAAGATTAGAAATTTTTGTTTTGTTTTTTTTGTTTCGGCTAAAAGAAGAAAAAAAAAATTTAGGGTTTGTTTTTTTTTTGGTACTGTTCACGGCCAGGAAAAAAAAAATAAAAAAAGTTGGTACTGTTCACAGCACTGTTCAGCCGTGAGGAAAATTTTTTTTTTGCCTTGTTTTTTCTTTTTTTGATTCATAAATGTTGTTGTTTTAATATATTAAGATAATAATATAATGAATTTGTTGATATTTTGATTTAATGAGGATTAAATTGAAATGTAAAAGGAATTTGTTTTGGATGTTTAAGAACATTCATTGTGCTAAATTTTTCGATATGAATATACAAAATAATTATGATTAGTTGAGTAATTTGATTATCGATTAATCATGATTTAGATATTCATTTTATAAAGGTTAATTTGAATCATCTAGTTTGTATCAATGTTTAATAATGATTAGATGTTGAATGTTTGTACCGATCTAGTTTTATTAGCATGATCAAATTGAAAAGATTAATTTGTGTGTGTTTTGTTTTTAATAAAACCGAAAAAAAAAAAAAAAAATTTGCCTGCTACTGTTCACGGGTACTGTTCATCCGTGAATAGTGAAAAAAATAATTTAATTTTAATTTTTGTTTTTGTTTATTGCATTATAAAGATAATGTATGTTGTTTTGTTGTTGTGAAAAAGTTCACAATGATAGATACCCTATTATTTTAAAAAGTTTTAAAATAATGTTGAATTTAATTTATGTTATACCCGATAATATGAATTAAATTGGATTATGGTTGATTAAAATTGTTGTGTACAATTAAGGAATTGTCACATAATTTTGATCAGTTTAAAGGTGGATAAATTAATCATCATAATTAATGAATTATGTCTTGAATGTTTAATTTATTTTGTTGATGCATTTTATTTTGTTGAATGAATGAATGAATGGATGAATGGATTATTTTGGTATTTTTACAAGAGGTTGTAATTCGTATTGCTTAGTGTGGTCTTAGTAGATTGTGATATCGTAATGATGGTAACATGGTCTTTGATGTATTTTGAGATCTCGAATCTCCCCTTTGTAAACTTTAATTATAATTTTTTAAATTAGAATGTAAATAGGTTTATATTTTGTAATTTTAAAAAATTGTATTTTTGAGAAGACTAAAGATGGAGATCGGATAGCTCACTCCCGCTACATGGACCAAGATGGAACATCAAGTCAAGCTTCTAGGGTCCATAAGGATGGATTCCAAAGTGTATTTTTGTTCTATTTTGATAGGATAGGCCACACTAGGACTTTGTACTTTGATTTTCATTTTTCCGTTCTTATTGTTTTTCTTTTGCATGATAGTTAGTGCATCATATTCCGCCTAAACCAAACCACCTATTACTACTATTTAATTGCATGAAAATTGGCTAATATAGATTGTATGTTAATTATCATGGACATCCAGATGTCACTCAATACTCTAAAAGCTATCATCTTAAATTATTCATTCTCAAAATGCTAGATCATTCGTTCACTTAAATGAATAAAATTAAAGCTGATAGACCTTCCTCTAAAACCTAAAATTGAGATTAGTCTTTATAGGGAAAACTGCTATGACTCCCTTCTTCGTCGGTAGGCATATAGGACCTTACTCTCCATATGACCCCTTCTACGTTGGGTAAGTAGTAGGTGTTAACCTATTTTACCTCAACACTATAGTCCGAGTAATATCTCGTGATTATGATGGACTAAAGATAGAATTTACAGAAATTTATCGACCAGGAATTCTAAAAGTAGAATTAGCCAAGTAGTTGGCTTATCAATTTACAGAAATTGAGTCTTGGGATCATTTATATAATACTTGAGGGAGGTCAATTGTATAAATGCAAAAGTCTTCGCATTAATCGGTTTTGCATTAGACTTAATTAAAACGATGAAAATGCTTATTATGTTTTATCTCCTTTTTCGCAGTGTAGCATTCATTTATATCGATAAAACTGTTATAACAAATGGCTGGACATGCTGATGCCCCTATGCCAAGTGCCACGCTCGCACGCGAATCCTGGCTTAAGATGTTCATGGACAACATGAATCAGTACACGCGACTGAAGAATAACGGGTCCAACTTTGCGGACTGGGAGGCTTCATTACGGAATGCTGCCATAGCTGACGGTAAGCTCAAGTACTTGACTGAGCCACTACCGCCTAACCCAGGCCCCAATGCAGGAGCCAATGAATCACTTGCTTATAGTGATTTCGTAATGGAGGCGGGTGCGATAAAGAACGTACTCATCTTTTCAATGGAATCCAATTTGCAAAGACGATTCATTGCCCAAGGTGCAAATAAGATTTTCACCACGCTCACTAACGAGTTCTCAAAAGCACCGCAGATCGTTATGTATGAGCTTACCACTCGCTTCTTTGAAGCGAAACTCCAGAAGGGCCAACCGGTTAGCCCACACATTCTCGATATGATCGAGAATCTCGAAAAACTGGAGGCACTTGATTGCAAAATCAAAGAGAGCGTGGTCATTGACCGCATGCTTCATTCACTTCATGATGGTTTTGCCCAATTCAGGGCAAATTACTATATGAATGATTTGAAGAGAAATCCTCATCAGCTACACTCACTTCTCATACAGACTAAGAAGGATCTGAAATTGAGTGGGAGCCTGAAGCAGGACATTCTCATGATTGGAAACAAGGGTAAGGGTAAGGGCAAGGCTCAGGCAGACCTAGCTGTAGGGAAGCCGAAGTTCAAGAAGCCAGGAAAGGGCATGAGTGGGCCTGGTGAGACTAGCAGTAGCTCATAAGGCAAGACAAAGAGCAAAGAAAACATGGAGTGCAACCATTGCCACAAGACTGGACATTGGAGGCGGAACTGTCCCGTGTATGCTGAAGACGTAAAAGCAGGCCGCGTCACTCCTGTTGGTATGTCTTCTTTTATTCATATGATTGAGATTAACCATGCAAGTTTCGGAACTTGGGTACTTGATACTAGTTGTGGTTCTCATCTGTGTAATCATTTGCAGGGCCTAAGAGACATCAAAACTCTCGAAAAGGGTGATGTAGACCTGCGAGTGGGGAATGGAGCAAGAGTAGCTGCCGTTTCAGTGGGAACATATGTAATCCAACTCCCAAGTGGATTTGAGTTATTTTTAAATAACTGTTACTATGTACCCATTTTATCTAAAAACATTATTTCTGTTTCCGTACTCGATAAGAACGGTTTTTCATTTGTAATAAAGGATAATAGCTGTATTTTCTCCTTTAACGAAATGATTTATGGTAAAGCAGTTTCCATGAATGGGATTTATGTTTTAGATCAAACCACAGATATATTGCATGTGAGTAATAAAAAGGTAAAGGTTGGTGACAAAGATCAAACCTATCTATGGCATTGCCGTATGGGACACATAAATGAAAAACGCGTGAAGAAGCTCATTGACAATGGGACTATCTCCCCATTTGACTATGCATCATTTGGCACGTGTGAATCATGTCTCATAGGCAAAATGACTCGAATTTCCTTCAAAGGTGTTGGAATGCGCGCTGCTGACCTATTAGGACTCATACATACTGATGTGTGTGGACCTATGTCAATCAACGCTAGAGATGGCTATAGATATTTTATCACTTTCCCGGACGATTTGAGTAGATATGGATATGTCTACTTAATGAAGCACAAAAGTGAGTCCTTTAATAAGTTCAAGGAATACCAGAATAAGGTTGAAAACCAGCTGGGTAGAAAGATTAAAGCACTACGTTCAGATCGTGGTGGCGAATATCTTTCGAATGAGTTTGATCAACACCTTAAAAACTGTGGTGTAGTACTACAGCTAACTCCACCTGGAACACCTCAATTAAATGGTGTGTGCGAACGGAGAAATCGAACATTACTTGATATGGTTCGATCCATGATGAGTCACACAGTAGTGCTTGATTCATCGTGGGGCTATGCTCTTTTGTCAGCTGCTCTTATATTTAACTGAAGTCCGTCTAAAGCTGTTGACAAGACTCGATTTGAAATGTGGAAGGGAACAGTCCCTAACTTGTCCTTTATTCGGGTTTGGGGCTGCGAGGCTTATGTCAAGTGGAGACACGAGGATAAGCTCGGCCTGCGATCGGTCAAGACATACTTTATTGGTTATCCAAAAGGAATGTTTGGTCATTACTTTTATTCGCCTACCGAACAACGTGTTTTTGTTGCGGCTAGTGCGAAGTTTCTAGAGAATGAATTTCTCGAGAACAAGACGAGTGATAGAACCTTCGATCTGTCGGAGATTCAAGAACCAACAACCGAGCAACCGATGGAGGAAGATGTTCCTTCTTCTTTTGTTGCGGTTAATATTCCTGAGGAACCTAGAAGGTCGGGTAGAGTCTCCATACCTCCAGACAGATACATTGGTATGGTCGAGGAGAACGATAGAGACGATGTTTTGCTCCTAGAGAGTAACGAACCCGCTACCTATAAAGGAGCCATGACCTGTTCCGACTCAAAGCTATGGCTTGAGGCCATGCAATCCGAGATGGACTCTATGTATGAGAATGACGTATGGGATCTGGTTGATTTGCCTGATAAGGTTCGGCCTCTTCAGTGCAAATGGCTTTACAAGATAAAGCATTCCGTAGAGGGACAACCAGACACCTATAAGGCACGACTAGTGGCAAAAGGTTTCACTCAAGTGCACGGATTGCATTATGATGAAATTTTTGCACCCGTAGTCATGCTGCGTTCCATTCGGATAATCTTAGCGATTGCCGCTTTTCATGACTATGAAATTTGGCAGATGGACGTGAAAACCGCCTTCTTAAACGGTTATTTGGAGGAGGAGTTGTACATGGTACAACCCGAAGGTTTCATTGACCCTAAAAATCCTAAGAAAGTGTGCAAGCTTAAGCGTTCCATTTATGGACTTAAGCAAGCTTCTCGGAGTTGGAATCATCGTTTCGACCAAGTCATAAAAGCAAATGGCTTCACTCGATCGGTTGAGGAACCATGCTTATATGTCAAGTCGAGTGGGAGTAAAATCGATTTCTTGATATTGTATGTCGATGACATACTCTTGATAGGGAATGATATTCCTCTCTTATCTTCGGTTAAGGTATGGTTAAAGAACCACTTCCAGATGAAAGATCTGGGCGAGGCACAGCGCATATTGGGAATCCGTATCTACAGAGATAGATCACGACGGATGTTATCACTCAGTCAGGAGTCTTATATAGATAAGATTCTTGAAAGGTTCAGCATGACCAACTCCAAGAAGGGGTATCTTCCAATGACGTCTGGGATGCATTTGAGTAAAGCTCAAGCACCCAAGACATCTGAAGAGATCGAGCGCATGAGTCGAATTCCTTATGCATCAGCTATAGGATCGATCATGTATGCCATGATATGCACACGTCCAGACGTGTCAGATGCTTTGAGTATGACCAGTCGGTACCAAGGCAATCCAGGTGAAACACACTGGATGGCTGTTAAAAACATCCTTAATTACTTACGGAGGACTAAGGATTGGGTATTGACTTATGGTGGAGAGACTGAGCTTTGCGCAGCCGTTTACGCAGATGCTAGCTTCCAAACGGATCGAGATGACTCGAAATCTCAGTCTGGATTCGTCTTTACTCTTAATGGCGCTGCGGTTAGCTGGAAAAGCTCCAAGCAGAGTGTTATAGCATATTCTACGACTGAGTCCGAGTACTATGCCGCTTCAGAGGCTGCAAAAGAAGCTATATGGATGCGTCACTTCTTACAAGGACTTGTCATAGTTCCTAGTTCGAATGACCCGATCACCATCTATTGTGATAATAGTGGTGCCATCTTCTAGGCTAAGGAGCCTAGGTCTAGCAACAAATCTAGACATGTACTTCGGAAGGCTCACATGATCAGAGATTATGTGGAGCAAAAGGAGATAGTGATAGACAAGATTTCTACGGATGATAACATAGCAGATCCTCTCACTAAACCGTTAAGACATGATAAGCATATAGGGCACGTTACTTCCATGGGAATTAAACGTGTTCCTGAGTTGTATTAGTTGTTTGTATGAGTTAGACACATCTTTTCATATACTAATAATAACTTCATCGTATTGTTTTCATATTTTGTTTTTCATGTGGATTGTATGGACAACATTGAACACCATAAAGTGAACTGAATAACATTATATGTGTTTTGGTCCGTAATCGCCTACATGAGCTGATAACTCTGGCTATTATATTGTTGAGTCGATTGATGGTGGGTTCAACGAGCCATAAGTCAAACTGTTGACTGATCGATCACAAATACGAGTTATAAGGATACCTCGTAGGACATTGTAATTCGTGAGGACGTTATGGAGTCCTAAATGTTTAACTACATTCGGTGCCAGGTCGTGGCTTGGACGTCCATAGTGTTCCTAGAGGCGATTCTTTTGACCATCGACTTTCTCTTAAGATTAAGGTAGTTTTTGGGTGACTTTGGTTTCTTTCTCACGGTCGACCGTAACAGGAGGCCAAGAAGATTTTTACTGGGTCATTTCATACTGTGCTTACATCTGCATGATTCGAGTTGAGGAAAATATTCAACCCTTTAATAGGTTTTGTTATTTCTCAGGGCCACTCGAGGAGTAGTAACTGAAATGCATGGCCATGCTCGAATAATGATTCGTTTATCAGTTAAGTTACTCTCTAGCCGGGAAAACCACTCTTGATACTGTTCACTTGTAAAATACGACCTTTGTGAATGCGGACTTTGCAAATTGTTTTACATTGAGTGGGAGAAATTTAAGGATATGAGAATCGGTTATCGCACACACTTGTAAGGACAAGTGGGAGATTGTTGGAGCTAGTGTCCTCCACAGTTAGTGTGATAACAGCTAAGGTTCACAGGGTATACTTTGTATTATAATCAGTTGATTAACGATTATCGATAACGGTTGGCTTGCTAGATAAGTTTGACGTTATTGTCATTCAGATGGCGGTGATCAACTGATCCCTAAAAGTCACACCTAAAGGATGTGTTTGAGAGATGTGATTATTTGAGAAAATAATCATATTGATGCCTTATTAAACGACTAAAAGGTTAGTCGATTTATTTGATTAAGGTTAGTCAATATGATGATGATACGATTATTTAATAACGATTAAATAATGTTAGCTGGTAATTGAATATAAAATGTTATATTTAATCAATGTATATAATGTTGGTCTAAACTAAATGTAAACTGTTATATTTAAGTTGACGGATATGTATTACACGATATTATTAAGGTGTATTGGTCCGACATTACTCGGTTTATGTGACGGTCCATTACTAGTAATAATAAGAATACATATTACATAATATACATATTAATTAGATGCTAATTACCAAATAAAGGTTGAGTTAAATAAGGAAACTAGGTTTTCCCTTCTTTCCTTGGGATCTCACGGCTCAAATAGGGTGAAAAAGAAGTTTTCTACTAACCCTAATTGTACAATCTCACGACACACACAAGTGAACAAGAGAAAGAAAATTCTGATTTTTAACTCTCTCATTCATCTTCATATTCATCATCAATATACACACAAAATTAGAAGTAATTTTGGGTATTCGTTCTAGCACGACGAAGGCATTTCTTGAACCATCTTGGGTGTTACGATTAGGAGAATACCTACTTTGGTATTTGTTCTTAGGCCTTTTCTAGGACCGAAGGTTATTTCTTAATCTCTTGTTTAATATTATGCAATTTCATTTATGACTAGAAATTCATATAGTTATAATTTCATTATAATCCGAAAAATTTAAAGGGAAGTATACCGATATTTCCCACACATCAATCATCTTCAATATTCCTTTTATCACAATAATTCCAACTAATAACAACAATCATTACAAGCATATTAATTATTACAACATTCAGAGCAATACTCAATAGTTCAAGAATATGTACGGATTAGTGTTTTCCCTTACCTCACAAGGTTACTTAGGGAGCGGTTACAACGCCTCTTCTACAATATTTATAAAATATCGATTACTAATGCATCCAAGTCGGTTCTTAACTTTCTTGTTTTACATTACTTGAATTATACGGTTTCTATTATGTTAAGTTCCGTTAACTAACTCATCCCGCTCTATAGTCTATAAATATGATTTAGCATAAGACCAGATCGTATATGAATGATTTATTAATTCATTTATTGGTTGGTTTTGTCAATAAGCATACATGCAATGAGATTAAGCAAGTTATATTAACCTAACTACCCTTCACGATTTTTCAGTCGGAAACAGAAACTTTAAATTATCGTATCTCTCTCGTTACTAATCATTTTGATAAGTGGTCAGTGGGGTTGGATTCCTTGAGATTTTATCTAACTTTAATATTGATAAAGTTAAATCCTAAAAAGGTCTCTAAGTTGTATTAATTTACGGTTTAACAAAATCTGTTCAAAAATGAGTCTTAATATGTTATTAGGTTGTAAATGTTTTTAACAAATCGAAATGGCAAGATTCAAAAGTCTAAAGTGCTCTACTTTCCTAATAGTTTAACATATTAAAATATGAGATGTTAAAAATGTTAATAAGTAAAATTTCAAAAGCCTTTTATGAAGATGACAAGTTTTCACTAGTAAACTATTAAGCTCATTAATCTCGTTTTTTTCCAGATAATAGAACAAACTTGTAAAAATAATAATAAATTAAAAACATCATGTTTTAAGGCGTGGTCAGTTTGTTTGGATTCCTTTATGAGTCTCCTAACTTTAATTCCTTGTAGGTCTAAGTCTAAAACGGAGTTCAAGATACCCAAAATCATGTTTTTCCAGAATCACGTTTTAGTGTATGATTTTTCATTTACAAACGACACATGAGAATATGACAAAATTTTGTATACAAGTTATAGACATGCAGAGGTACTACATATATTGTTTTCACACTAAGATAACAAGCTTAAGTCCGATTTATATTTTGTTCATAATCAACCTCCGGATTTGACACTTTGATGACTGTTACGTGCTTAGGTTCATGCATGCATGAATGGAGACTCTTATAGTTCGTTTTAGGATTTTTTTTACTCGTGTTTAAGTGATGAATGAGAATAAAATCAGAAAAGTGTAGTGTGTTTAGTCCTTACAAGGTGAAGAACTTAGTGTTTAGGCAAGATCCTCCTCCTAGCTTATTTCTTCTTCTTCTTCTCCTTCTATTGGTTTCTTCCTTGCACTCCCCCTCTCTGTATTTTTGTTGTTGTTTTTGTTTTGTTTTGAATGTAAATCTGATGGGATTGAGTTATGAGTAAATAGGAGTGGTTATGGGAAGAATAAAAAGAAGGGTGTTGGGAAGAGGGGGAGTAGGGGTGTAGGGGGGTGGCACACATGGGAAAGAGGGGTGTCTTTTTTTTCTCATTAAATCAATTGCTCTAGGCATGCCATAGGATTTTTGGGATCATCATGGCTTCTAGGAATTTGTTGTAGGTGGTGTTGAATCGGGTTTGCGCGCGGCGGAAAATGATGCGCGAGACGGTGTTTTCTGCAACCTCAAAATGCAATACGATTTTACCAATTACCGACACAAGAATTGTGTATATGTTCTTTTTTTATTTTTCATGGGTGAATTAATTTAAGGAATACATTTTATTATTATTTATTCTTAATGTTCGACGATAATATTTATTATTAAATTAAGCGACTCAAGGTCGCGGTAATTGTATCGTTACTAAATTTCCATTTTATCTCTTATTGATTTTAACCTCTTAAAACACTTTATTATAATTAGTCTTAATTTATATATTTTTTTATTGACGGATTTTATGGGTATTACAATCTACCCTCCTTAAAAACAAACTTCGTCCTCGAAGTTTAAAACATCCCTCTAGGAGCAATAATTATAACCTCATTCCTTAATGTGACAACCCTCGCGAATGCAGAAATAAAAACATACAAACATGTGAATTGATTTGCGGAAATACGGTATTTTAAAAACTTTTATACATGCAAGATAGAAAATACGAGGACTGTCAAATAATTACAAACAAAATAAAATATAACACAAAGAGACGAAGTCTCTCAAAATGTTATCAATATCAAAGTGATTAGCAAACTAGCTAATAAACGTCTAGAGGTGTTTCATCCAGGGACAACGCCCGCTAGCTCACACCCGAACCCAAAATACCACAAGCAAAAAGCCATCCAATCAAGCAACCTGTTCATCCATGAAAAACATGAACGCCACAGTCAGTGGGGAGTAACTCCGGGTTCTCCCAGCCATATCACATTAAACGTACATAAAGGAAATACAAAAGTAGAGCATGCATATATAGATATACATGTGAGATACGATAAGAATAGATAGGCAATTCGATATATAATGATAAGAGCATATGGAATACAAATCCGAATCCATCATGTTATACAAAGACTCGGGGAAGACACTCTTAGGCAACCAATACGCTCACTAGGGCTTGCATCTCACCGTTAGCGGTATAAGATTGATAAGATTGAGACTCGACAGACAAACCAAGTCAAGTCATGCGATGATCACAGTAAATCCAAC